>JAQJVL010002464.1:0-97488 GCA_035578905.1 Stictocephala bisonia
TTTAGTAAAGAGCTTTTTTTTAGAATAAAATATTAATTCCAAAATTGACTATTGTTGAATGTTACCGGATATATTGTGCTAATTTTTGAATATTTCAGGTTCTTGACAGTTGATCATATGTTTGGTTAACTTTTGTAAATAATGTAATTAAAGAGTTTTTCTACATTATTAATAGATAATACAAAGCTTGTGAAATTTGATTATATCAAACATAAATGTACAAGTTTTATATTTGATTTCCTGCCATGGCTATAGATTATTTTTGGATTTGTTAAAGTAGTTTGAGAATTATTAGTGAGCATAGTGTCATGGTATATTTATGATAGTATTATTTCAATTTCATGGAATTTGAATTTAAATAATCATAAGATATTGAATGTTGATATTTTACACTTCACTCTCCAATAACGATGGGATTTGAATTAATTGTTTTATTGGGTACTTTAACAGTACAAAAATATTTCAGGCTGCTGAAGTGCACAAAATCTAATTTTGAACAAAAGCAGTATATTTTTCTAGTTTCATTTATGGGCACAAATTTACAGTTGGCTGCTGGTATTTCAAAACTGTTGGCCCAACAACTTTATTATTGGTTGGCCCAACAACATAGTTGATGGTTGGCCCTACGTTGGGAATTGGTTTGTTGGCCAACCGTAAGACTTACTGCCAAAACATACCGTTGGCCAACCGTTAGCAGCTACATTGGGCCAACAATTTGCCAACAATTTTTGCTACTGGGGTATCTGGTAGCTAATAGTAATCAATTTGAGTAGGCTATTTAATTTGAGTAGCCACCCATGATTAATTTTAGTAGCTACTCATGTTAAATTACTGAAGTAACTCAACTTATCTACATGGGCTGTTTACCACTACATGTACACTTGGTTAAGACATGTGATCAATTTTTATTTTTCACTAATACGCTTTGAGGATGAAGTTGCGTAACCAACCGTGAACAACTTAGGTAGCCCATTTGGGATCATTACCAGTGCCCACTGGTCAAATTATACACTCTTTGATCAACTTGTGTGGCCACCCGAGATCAACTTGGGTGGCCACTGATAATTTTAGGTAGACAACCCGTTGTTAACTTGACAAGCAGTTACACTACTTTAGAAGCGCATCCACTCAAGTATTGGTAAGTACTCTACTCTGGAAATCGTTGTGTCGTGGTAATCCAAAACCGCGATAGTCCGAACCCGCGGTAGTCCGAACAGCCGATAGGCGAGGATTTCCCCCTCCCGGTCATTCGCAACAGCTGTTTTCGTTACATGTCGAGACTTGTAAGTTTTGGAAACGGCTAGTGTCATTACAGTTGTTCTAATACTGTACTGTTCGTGGCTTTACATCACTCATCAAAACGTCAACTAAGCGTGAACACGCAATGTTAACTCAGCAATTTTATGCAATAATCAGCATTTTTAATCAACCCTTGACAATCCGAACGATTTTATAATCTGAACAGTGCTTGCAAACAAATATTCGTATTACCGCGACCGTACTGTCCTTCATAATTGCAGGTATTAATGCAGAAAATGTTTAGATAGTAACCGTACATGTTTGGCTTGGTAAGCTCGTCAATCTTCGTGTTTCTTTGGTATGGTTTGTAGACAATTCAGTTGTCATGTGTCAATTATAATATTGATCAGTAGAATAATCAACTGTCATTAGTTTATTAAATGGATTAGTAGTCTCGTCAAATGTTGGGTGTCTATATCCTGGGTTCGTATGTCCGTTAAGCTTCACGTATAAATAGCATAGATTAGTGGGCTCACCAAGGTTCAGGGTTGATAAGTCCATAAGGTTGTAAAGTCCATATTGTCCATAAGGTGGGTAAGAACACTAGGCAAGTATCTTATGTATGGGGTGGGTTAGTGGCCTCATTGAATATCGAGTGTGTATGGCATGAGTTAGTAAGGTTGTCAGATATTATGAGTATGAGATGAATTAGTGGATATATCAAATGTCATGTCTATAGGCTGGGCAGAGTGGTTGTGCCCACTGACCGTGTATGGTTGGGCGGGGTGAATATTAATGAAACCGGTGAATATCAATATCCACCATTATTATACACTGTACAGTATTATTAAACAAGCTTACTGCTTGTGAATTTTCACCTAGTGTGTACCATTATTAATATGTTTAACTAAGTGAACGACTTTGTAACCTCGTTTTATTAAGTTTACAATCATGTTACCCCATTTTATCATGTGAACAAGCTTTTTATCCCATTTGCCAATTGATAAGATATTGACACTCCATTTTAACAATTAGACAACCTCACTACCCAATGAAAATATATTCCATGAAAATATGGAAAGGAATCGTCGGCTTGCCATATTTCATGGGTAAAATGGATGGTTTTAGTCACCTCGTCAAGTTTGATTCCAACGAAACAACAACAACAAAATAAGCCAAAGGAAGTATTTTATTATGCTACATGACCACCCGATTGATCAAATACATTTAGGACAGTATAATGTGGATTCTCTACAGTAACAAGTTTCATTACGGTAATTTGTCCTAAAGTTATTCTATTAAAATGCAATGAGAATACCTATAATGGAGTGCAGGCGTTGTCAGGGTGAGCGGAGTCAGGATCACATCAACTTGTACAGCAATTAATTGTGAACAAACCATTGACTCATGAAAATGTTTTATATAAAAGATTTCATTTTACATAATATCTATAATTTGTCTATTTTCCTGATCAAAGAATAACAATTAGTTTGAATTGCTGATTGATCACTCTCCATATAAACTCATACCTATCCTACTGTCCCTTCGTTCTTTCTCTAGTACCACTGTATGTGTATGTGTAAGTAGGTGGGTCAGTACCATTGTACGTGTATGGGTGAGCGAGTGGGTCAGTACCACTGTACCATGAAGAATTTTAGATAAGTTGTCTTGTAACACATTCTTAATACCACAATTTCATAATATATAAGTATTTTGAAACATTTGACTTTACGCATTGTAAGACATTACAAATAAATGCAAATTTTTAACAGTTAAACATTTCAGCCTAAGGCCGCTGCCACACTATCCGGTTTGGTGGTATGCGGCTGAGAGGGACGCAGTTTCGCATTGTATCTTCAAGTTGTGATCGATTTTTACCAGTTAATGACAGAGACGTATCGTACGCAAATAAACACACCCTACTTCCTTCGTCGGATATTTTCAATGGCAAATCATTAATATATAAAATAAACAATACAGGCCCAAGCACCGACCCTTGAGGAACCACATTAAGAACGGGAACAGAAGAAGATTCAGCCCATTTGATATAGTTATTATTGTTCACAAACGGAATTTTTACTGACTGAACTCTTCCCCGAAGACATGTGTTAATCCAAAATTGGGAAATTCCTCTTATTCCAAGCCTGTCGATTTAGGCCAAAAATAGGTCATGATCCACCATGTCAAAGGCTTGATTTAAGTCGAAAAAGCGTCCAATGACTGGTGTTCCTGTATCTAGCGCTATGGAAATAGACGAAACTAAGAAGTTTACAGCGTCTGCTGTCAATTTGCCTTTAGTAAAGCCAAACTGACTACTTGATAAGATGTTATTTTTTCCAATAAAAGACAACAATCTAGACAAGAACACTCTTTCCAAGACTTTTGGCAATGTTGAGACAAGGGCGATTGGCCTGTATTTACTGCAATCTTCCCTGTTTCCTTTTTTATGTAGTGATATAATTATTGAATGTTAAAGAGAATCTGGAAATTTTCCTGTTTCAAATGACAAGTTAATGAGAAATGTAAGTGGCTTTGATATAAGTTCATTGACCTGTCTCAACACGTATGAAGAGATTTCATCTGACCCCCAGGAATGTTTAGATTTCAGAGCCAAGATCTCTATTTCCACCTCTTCATTTGTCACTTCGAAAAGGAACATGGAAGATGTAATTGGTGGAGGGTCAAATTGCAAGTTATTAGATGGATGAACACTTATTTGATCCTAATTTTGATCAGAGTCGAGACGACCTATTGAAGAGAAAACCCAGTTAAAATTGTCAGCTACTTCATAAGGGTCACTTATTATTTCACTCGTGCCATCTTCTCTAATTAGGCTGATTTGAGGTGGACTAAGAGATTTTTTGAGTTAGAAAATTTACAACTATTGACTATACTCCAAATACATTTATTTTGTTAGATGATAGGTGAATCTTACTGAGCGCAGCCTTTGATTTACATTTGCGCACACTCTTTTTATAAAGGTGTCTCAATCTCCTATACTGAGCTCTTTGAGGATGGTTAAAGTCAAGATCTTTTGTGTCTAAATAAAGTTCCAAAACTTCCTCTCTCAAAGCCCAAGTCCCTGCATCAAGCTTAACTTTACTGCTGTGTTTTTTGTTGAAAATGGTTTTTGTTTTTAATGGAAAGGAAATGTCAAACAAGTGTTTTAAACTGTCAAGAATTTCATGGAACCCAGAATCAATGTCCTGAGCCGAAAAAACAGAGTTCCAAGATTCGCTTTTCAAAAGGGTTTTAAGAATTTGAAAATTTTCATTATTGAATGCTCTACAAACCTTAAATCTTAGAACATTTAAGGGATCTGGTAAAGTGAAAGTGAGAATAGCTTCCTGAGCATGATGGTCAGATAATGCAGCTACAACAACTTGACTATTTATTTGAGATTCATGGATGTTCGTGAATATGTTATCTATTGAGGACTTGGAGTCTTTAAATGCTCTAGTATAGTCTGAGATTGTATATCTCAAACCATACGTTGAAAATGTATGTATAAAATACCAACTTGCGAGCCCATCGCTCAAAACATCAATATTGAAGTCGCCAATGACAACTGTAGGCATGGCTCCAACCAGTGAAGACATTGCGTTAAACTCTCAATAAATTGTTTGTATCCATTACCAGGGATTCTGTAGATTGCAACAAGTAGAAGTTTTTTGAAATTTGAAAGATTCAACCTTGCAGCAGCTATATGACAGTAGCTTTCTGAACAGAACTGGGAAACATCTAATTGCTCAAACTAATTGCTCGATGTCTACTTTAGCTAGAATGCAAATCCCCCCTCACTTCTCCTTAGATCTCGGCAATATGCCGAAACACGTGATTATCCAGGTAGAGAGAAACAATCATATTGTTCTTGTTTAAGATTATGTTCTTAAAGACACAATATATCAGGACTGTCACATTGAAGGTGCACTTCCAGTAGGTTTTTGTTGGATCTGATACCACATATGTTTTGATGGAAGATTCTGAGAGGAGGACATTGAGGTTTTGGATTAATATAAATTAGGTATTTAGTGCTCTGGGCCTGCTGAGTCCTAAAAAATGGGTGTTAGACAGGGACTTCAACCAGGCCTCACCTCCCACCGGATCACCAACCACAGTAGCTGCAGAGGCCGGACTATCAATTGTGAACTGTTGGAGCCACAATGCTAAGTATTTGAATTAAAACTGTCATTATTTTTATAAATAGAGTTATATATAATTCTAGAACAGAATTTTTTTAATAACTCCATTATAGTTTTTTTTAATACAAGTATTTTGGCTACATGTTGTTTAGATTTTGAGTTATGAGACATGACTGCATCTACAATCGACATAAATTTTACTCTTCCAGTTGAGATGCAGGCCATACCTCGTAAAATCGTGTCGGGGGATTTGGTCAAGAGATACAAAATTTGCATGATCATATTGCTCAATGATTTTAATAAAGTTGCTGTTAACTACTGTAACATTAATGTTTAGGTCGGGGATATTATACCTTTTTGGTATACCCAGGACCACAACGTTCGTCATTTTTGAAGATTCGAGGAAATCAGTCAAAGAGGCCCTCATACCACCACAGCGCTGTGGAATATTATTTGTTCCAGCCCGGAGAACAAGACAGTCATTTTTGGTCAGCGGTTTCCGAATATGAGAGCTAACCTCCTCTAGTACAGTTTCAAGTGTCTTTCCAGGCTAACAATACAGATTACATTTGATGGGCCTTGCACTTTCTTCCGTATAAGATGGTGTAGATTACGTCCATGAGAGTCACTGACCATCATAATGCTTAATAACTTATTTTCCTTACATGGAATGTGATTTTTTAACTTAGTTAAATTAGGGGACAGCACCCCATCAGAACGTGTGAAAATTCTAGTTGTTTTTACTTTACATGGATCAGTATTCTTCTTGGGACAAAGGACAGGCCCATCAATGACGTATTCACTTCTTTTGATACAAACTGGCTCCTCAACGCGCAAAGCAGAAAGTTTATTTGAAATAATTACAGTGTCTGAATGTGTTGTTCCCTGTCTGAAACTATTCCCTCTCCTAACCACCCTCCACTCGTCAGCACTGCTTTTTACTAAAGTGAGTGGAGGAATCACCTCACGGTGAACGCTCAGGCCGGCAGGAACCACAAAAAGCTATGTTGAACCAAGGAGCTGGTCCTTTAGTAACTAGTTTTTTAATCATTAGAGCGTGATAATCAAAAATGTTGATTAAAATAAACTTGAATTTATCCACCATTTAATGTTGTTAGATGAAAAAATCTAATTCCAGGGAAGCGCTGCCACATCCAACATCAAAGCTTGATGGTTTATTAAACCGTAGCTACGATATTGAATGAATTTAGGCCTATGCTTTGTTGGGCGGCAAAGTTTATAAACTAGGGTCGGGTCAGTGACAGCCATGATATCGAGCCAAGTGTCAGCAGTGGTAGTGTGATGAGTGGCGTACAGTGGTAATATTGTCATGTTACATGAGTGCAACATAGTTGACAAGTAAGTTTGATCATAAGTAATAGGTCCAAGTAAGTCAGAGTTCAGGTCCCCCATCACTAAGACATGACTGTAGCGAGCCATGTGGACTTGAAGGGATTCCTCAAATTCAGAAAGATAAAGAAAATTTGGAGCTCTGTAGCATACACTAGCAAGGATATGCGTTCCATTAACGCTGATATCTAAGAACATATATTCAGGCCTTCCTTCTCTAGAAGTGTCGGGGAAGGGGTCAAAGTTCAAGTGCGACAACAAGGTACCTACAGTTGCAGCGGTCAACGGCGACCCAGGCACACACACAGAAAAACTTAGATTAACATTGTTACAAATTATTTACAACTGGCGCCTAAAAAAAGAAAAATTAAATAAACAAAACAAATATTATTAAATCTTATTGGTGGTGACAAAAAGCTTCACTAATTGATTAAAATTAAAATTAACAAAACTAATCTTTAAATTTCAATTTAAACTATGTACAGTGTCCTTGTTATTAGTTTCATGTTAAACAGAATAGTAAGTAATTGTTACCATTTTTAATCCTAACACTACATCAATTAAAATGTACAATATAATAAAATAACTTTACAAAGAGAAAGTTTAGACTAATGAATGCCCCACTAATTAGTATTAATGGTAATAAAATGCCCCAAATCACGCCACAGTTTTCCCAAAGATAATGGTTTTTAAATTAAACAGTAACAATAGGCTACTTAAAAGTTAATGGTATAGTATTAGTAGGTCTAATTATAAAATAGCTGACTAAATAATTTCCTAGTAAAATTTTAATATGAATACAAATAAACTAGTTCAATTAAAGAAAAAAATATAAAATGGAAGTTTTATGAATTTACGAATTATGACAATGTGTTAATGTAAAAGGAAACATATTTGTATAATAGTTAATACTGAATAGCAGTATAAGAAGGGCCTTCCTGTACGTAACAAATGGTTTTTTGTTTCTACAAGTGCAATTTTAGCATTTTATTATACATGCTATCTATTCATTTAAAGCAATTAATCAATAAAAACTCTATAAATAAATAAAAAGTAAGCCAAACATAGTAATAACCATAAATAAACAATAAAATAAAACAAAGCTTTCCCTATCTGTAAATAAATAAAATCTTATCGATGCTTTATTTAAAATTATAATCAAATTAAATCACCGTATTCAAATTGCGAAAAATTAACAAACTCACAGATTAAATATTCATAATCACAAATAATTAGAAACAAAAACAAACGAAAAATGCCTTACTATCAAACAGTATAGTCCTCAAGCCTCAGGTAAGTCCTCCAGTCCAGTTGCGGGTCCGCTTGCCGTCGCTGTCGACCCACATCACTCGGCCGTCCGTGGTCCAGGCGTTCCGTCCTCCGTGTATTGATTGCAGCTGCCCTCCTGAGAACCTCAACCTTCGCCGCCGTGAGGTCCTCTCTGATGACTATTCCAGTCCTCAGCTTCTTCTTCTCTGCAAATACACGGCGCCGATCACGGTAGCTCACAAACCTCAGGACGATGGGCCGGTGTCCAGGGGTTCCAGACTGTTTGGTCTGGGCCCAATGCGGTGCGAACGGCAGATGGTGGTCCCTGGAAGATCAACACCGAACTTCTCCCTGCAGAGATCCATGACCAACTTGTCGGTATCTTCACCTTGTATCTCAGGCAAGCCAAACACCCTGACGTTATTCCTTTGCTGATATTGTTGTAAATCGTTTATTTTGTTTTAATATGTTAACTCAGTTTCCTACAACTTCAGCTTGTCAACCTCCATCCTCAACGGTTTAATTGATGAGTCAACAGCCTCCTGGACTGCTACTTTAATTTGTTCTGAAAGTTTTGTCACCAGAGCTTCAATATAATTTTCACCTAAAATGAACTTTTTCACACATTCTTCAATACAGTATATTTAACAATGACCTTGTCTTCAGCTGGAGCCATAGCAGCGGGTTGTTTACCTGTCTTATCGACTGGGTCAGAGTCCACAGATAACGAGCGTCTGGCCTTCTTCTTGTCAGCTGTCTTGCCTCTTGTACGATTAGCTGTTGGCGAACTGAACATGAAAACTTCTAGCTAAAACAGTACAGTGTTTATTTATTTTACACACTACGAAAAAGCAAATAAACAGGAATCTTCACGCACTAATTATGTGGTTTTTTTTCAAAAATGCACTCAGTAAATTTAAAGTTAGTACTTATAAAAAAAAACCACAAAATCAGACGTTTGAAGGAGGAGCTAATGAAACAAGTGCACTGACTCTGAAGTCATATCTCCTCTGACTAGTATGGTGGGTGTGTATATTATTGCAATACTACACGCATATTATATTAAATTATAATTAACAGTAAGTTTATATTATTAGTTTCAATTTACCTGACCAATTTGTTCTTCATTATTGTAACAAACTCCTATAACACAATACTAAATAAACAATTGGTCAGGTACATTATGGAATTATGACGGCATTGTCTCATAATGTAATATCTAATTGTGTCCTTTGGCTGATGTATTAATTTATTTTACAAAATACAGGAATGTAATCTGGAAAGTAATAATTAGAAATATTACCACATTTCGAGATTGGAAAAGTTTATTTATTATAGTTTTCATTATTCATTCATTATTCAAATCTAAAACGTCGAGTGTCAAGATATGGGCGAATATGACGAGTGAATGAATGTGATGAGTGTAGATGAACGAGTATAGTCATTGTTCCTATCTGAGTTTGACTTAGTTCAGAAAGGACTATTTATTAATAGCCCAATGGTCAGGGAAACTATGGGATCTACAGCTTTCCGTGGAATCTGAACCACGTAGTGTTTGTCTGATTTTCAGCTAACTGACAAGTCTGACACTCAGTTATCTTCCCTACACAACATCTGAACATTGACTAACATCCAACATGAACACCCTAAACTTCTCTAGTAGTGTCCACGTTGATGGCAAACATTGAGCAGACGCCGCGTCGGTATTAAGAGGACCGAGCATGGAACCTATCGCCTACAATCTCCCAAACAGTTTGTCCCCAAGTAGCTGGGTTACAGCACTGCGCCACCAGTACCGACACAAATTTTATTTTATAAGTAAGTGGAACGTTGTCTCTTAAGCGTAGTAAGACGATAACTGCGCGGAAACTATACTTGTAGAAAAAAGGCTGTGAAAACTAAAATATGGATGGCATTTAAATTGAAATACACTAAAGACATCTCATGTAAAATTTAATTAAGTTAAATTAAAAGAATCAGTATATGAATGCCCAATCATAGAGTGTCAGTAGTTATTGTGCAAGTAAATGAGAATCGGTGATTTACAGAAGTCACCTTGTTGGTTACGTAAAAGAAATAATGTACTCTAGTAGGTCTAAGTGAAGAGACCTAAGGAATATTTCCACCAAGGAGTGTTTACTCAGCGGACCGGACACACGTGCTTCCAAACATCTGTGATTTAATCTGGCAACACTGTACGACGCCATAGTGTATGTACCGTAGGAAAAACATATACGTTGACGATTATATAATCATCTCTATGAGTATACTCGTGACGCCACAGTGTCAGTAGTACGAAATGGGTTCACAGTGATAGTACTATACTTCGAAAAATTAAGTTTACTTTAACTTCGTTATTAATCAGAATGTTTAAAATCTGGTGACACTAACAAATTTAGAATAAACTAAAAGACCTACATTCATCAATAAAATATTAATATACTCTTCAAATTAACATCGACGTCACAATGTTATTGGCGTAAAATGACGCAACAGTGTTAGCTGTCTCAATATATATATATATATATATATATATATATATATATATATATATATATATATATATATATATATATATATATATATATATTACTACTACGTGACTCAAAATATTATTTTATTAGATGCTACTACGTTAATCTAAAAATAACAAAGATCCTACTATATTTTAGGTCGTAAGTGAGGTTATGTAATAACTTTGGTAAAACTCTCAATATATATCTACTCAGATATGTATAATACTAGAAATGTCTGTAGAAAATGTTTTTCAATATCTTGGTGAAGGCAAGATAAGTTAGGTTATGTTCCTAGAGAGTACAATGAATAAAGTCTCAAAAAGTGAGGTTATGTTTCAGACGTATGACTGATTCTGTACGAAAGCGTCAAAGTTCATGTCTGTATATTGAAATTGTTATTTATCATGAGGAAAAATTTACAAGACCAGAAAGTGGCTCAGTGTTAGACACATCGGTGTTCTAACACGGCACTGGGGAGGGTAAAAGCAAGCTAAGGGAACCTAGTGACGACTCCTAACGTCAGTTGCCTTATGAGGAAAAGCCAGTGCGTCACACGCTGGCCCCACCCGGGTATCCGTTGCCAAGTCGAAGTTGGCCGAGAGTGCGTCCCACCACTCTCACGGAATCCCCCGCGAGTCCTTTAGCAAACTTTAGCCTTGCAAAGTTGGCTAAAGGACTGATCGGTGTTTAAAACTGGCCGAATCACAAGGACTCAAGGCCTGTCTCTAACACTGACCGTATATTTTCTAAATACTCACCAACAGAGAAGTTCTGCGCAGGCAGGAATCAGAGAGTCAGGAGAGAATAGTACTTGCCGCTCGAAGGCTCGTCGACAACTGATCGCCGATCGGTCTGCTTACACAGGACCTCGACGATTGCTGATGGTTCCCGACAATCTCCAGAAACCCCCGAAGGTATTCTCCGAAACAGTCAACACATTTCCCGTAAAAAAGTGATTTTTTGCTTATATCTCGAAAACGGTGTGTCCTAGAGCCTTGGAAATTTTTTTCGACCCCCGAGAGTCTTTTCCCACCTGTGTACACCATTTCCGACCTACCTATAACAAAATTGTCCCAAGAATAACATCTTTAAACTTATCTTTACCCCCACCACTTTGGATCTAGTTTCGTTATTTACCGTCCGATTTCGCTCAAATTTGGTACACGTGTACAGATACGCATGCCATACAATATAAACCGTTTGGGGATGGTCTAACGGTCCGTAACCGAGTGTGTATGTGTGTGTGTGAGTGCAATAACCGTAACGTCGAGGTGAGGGCGGTCCAAATTCAATAAAAAATCGCCCGACTGTTCTCTAAGGCAGCCGTAAAACGCATAAGTCCTGAGGCAGTCCTGCAGCTTGGGTCTGGGCTAATCCCCGTAAGACCTAGAGTTGCAGTCCGGGACCTCGTACGGTACATGTATCTGGATGTGTGTAATACTCTATGGCTGGCTTAAGCTCTGTAAGTCCAGGGTGTGAGTAAGGGATATTTTTAGTAACAAGAAAAATAAAAAATAATAAAAAATAAAAGCACTTTGTAAGTTTGTGCGTCACATTGAAAGGCTTCTCTAAGTAAAGTGGCGGCTAGACTTACAGGGGATCCAAAAAAAAAAAAAAAACACAAAAAAAATAATACTGGGAGGTAGCAATTTTGTTATGGAGTGGCTATCACCGTAGCTTGTGATGGTTGAGGCAAGTTACATTAAAGTAAGTGGGATTATGCCTACTGGGGACACCCACTATAATAAAAAACGCGCCTTTGCACCAGGTCGGAGGTGGGGGAAGTCACGTGACCGGATCCAAGATGGACGCCCCTGATCCAAGATGGTGGCCCCCAGTTTTGCCAACCTGTTGGGAATTTTCTCTCCCAAAATTTCCCTCAAATTCTTAAATTTCCCTCAAATTCCCTTTTTGTACTATATAAAATACACTATTAGCCTTGTTATACTATATAAAATGCACTTTTAGCCTACCTATATTGTATTGCATGCGTATCTGTACACGTGTACTAAATTTGAGCGAAATCAAACGGTAAATAACGAAACTAGATCCGGAGTGGTGGGGGTAAAGATAAGTCCAGAGACGACATATACATAATACAAACAGTTTATATTGTATGGCATGCGTATCTGTACACGTGTACCAAATTTGAGCGAAATCGGACGGTAAATAACGAAACTAGAGCCAAAGTGGTGGGGGTAAAGATAAGTTCAAAGGTGTTATTCTTAGGAAATTTTTGTTATAGCTAGGTCGGAAATGGTGTACACAGGTGGGTAAAAATGACTTTTGGGGGTCGAAAAAAATTTCCAAGGCTCTAGGACGCACCGTTTTCGAGATATAAGCAAAAAACACTTTTTTTACGGGAAATGTATTGACTGTTTCGGAGAATTTATCATGAGGAAAAATTTACAAGACCAGAAAGTGGCTCAGTGTTAGACACATCGATGTTCTAACATGGCACTGGGGAGGGTAAAAGCAAGCTAAGGGAACCTAGTGACGACTCCTAACGGCAGTTGCCTTATGAGGAAAAGCCAGTGCGTCACACGCTGGCCCCACCCGGGTATCCGTTGCCAAGTCGAAGTTGGCCGAGAGTGCGTCCCACCACTCTCACGGAATCCCCCGCGAGTCCTTTAGCAAACTTTAGCCTTGCAAAGTTGGCTAAAGGACTGATCGGTGTTTAAAACTGGCCGAATCACAAGGACTCAAGGCCTGTCTCTAACACCGACCGTATATTTTCTAAATACTCACCAACAGAGAAGTTCTGCGCAGGCAGGAATCAGAGAGTCAGGAGAGAATAGTACTTGCCACTCGAAGGCTCGTCAACAACTGATCGCCGACCGGTCTGCTTACACATGACCTCGACGATTGCCGATGGTTCCCGACAATCTCCGGAAACCCCCGAAGGTATTCTCCGAAACAGTCAACACATTTCCCGTAAAAAAGTGGTTTTTTGCATATATCTCGAAAATGGTGCGTCTTAGAGCCTTGGACATTTTTTCGACCCCCGAAAGTCTTTTTTACTCACCTGTGTACACCATTTCCGACCTACCTATAACAAAATTTTCCCAAGAATAACACCTTTGAACTTATCTTTACCCCCACCACTTTGGATCTAGTTTCGTTATTTACCGTCCGATTTCGCTCAAATTTAATACACGTGTACAGATACGCATGCCATACAATATAAACCGTTTGTATTATGTATATGTCGTCTCTGGACTTATCTTTACCCCCACCACTCCGGATCTAGTTTCGTTATTTACCGTTAGATTTCGCTCAAATTTGGTACACGTGTACAGATACGCATGCAATACAATATAGGTAGGCTAAAAGTGCATTTTATATAGTATAACAAGGCTAATAGTGTATTTTATATAGTGTAACAAGGGAATTTGAGGGAAATTTGTGAATTTGAGGGAAATTTTGGGAGGGAAAATTCCCAACAGGTTGGCAGGACTGGGGGCCGCTATCTTGGATCCGGGACCGCTATCTTGGATCCGGTCACGTGACTTCCCCCACCCCTCGACTCATCATTAGGTGAAAAACTCATCATGGGGCGGCGCAAACTCGCCACAAGCATACTACTTTTAATATTTTCAAGATTAAGAGATTCTTTCACTTCCCCATAAATTTTCATTGCGGTTCCTGTGATTCCCTTTACTTGAATACATGTATGTGTAAGTGGTCCTTGAGTAACTTTCCTATCTATGAAAGCCACTTGGGCTCCTGTATCTACAACTACTGAGCCTGTCACTTGACCTATCGTTCCCTCCACAATTAGTTCTCTGTTATTCGCCTGATTCACATATGTTATAGCCGTGGTACTTCTCGCCTGTGTAGATCTCAATGTTTCCAAATTTAGTTTAGATTGGGGTTTCCAGCGGCGTTCATGGAAGCCCCGCTGAAGTTTTCCGACTGTCCATTCCGTTCCACATATCTTCCTCTTCCAGCATATCCACCTCGTCTATTGCTGAAGCTGCCAACGCCTCTCCCGCGTGTATTGTTCCAGCAGTTGTCCCTTGTATGTCCAGTTTTGTTACATGTGGTACAAAAAGGTCTAGAGGATTTTTCTCTGCAAAACTCTTCTAAATGGCCTCTTCTTTTACAGTGATTGCAATATATGTCTTGTTCCTACCCCCCGATTCAAGGAATTCTTCATACCATAATGACATTCCTTTGCTAAATGGCCAGATCTTCTACAGGAATAGCATATCTGTTGGGTCTTCATGTTGAAAACTCTCCTAGGTCGACCATCTTCTTCTACTCCTGGTCTAAGCTCCAAGTTCTTCAAGGCAACAGCAATGCTTACTGCTTCTCGATATGTTTTAGGAAACTTAATCCTTGTCTGACGCCCTATTTCACCATAAAGTCCTCGTGTAAACGCCTCCATCGCACGTCTGTCTGCTTCCTCCCTTAGTACCTTATTGACTTCCTCATTGCTGGTATTTCTAGCGGTTTTATCACAAATCCGTTTCACTCTGTCTGCAAACTGTCTTACAGTTTCACATTTAGATTGCCTAATACTTGCAAGTTGTTCGAAGTAATAATGGTCTGGAAGACTCTCACCAAATCTTTCTACTAACGCTGCTCTTATTTCGTTAGGTTTGATAGCGTTCTTACACTTTTCGTCATATTTTGCAAATTGCAAAGCTCCTCCAGTAAGTTTTAGCTCAATTACCTGGAGCTTCTGTGCGTCTGTCCATCCACTAAGTTCTCCTACACCGTCAATGTGTTCAAAAAAGGGCATGACCATGTCTGCTCGCTCCCCATCATAAGTTGGTATACTTGAGACTAAATCAAAGTATGGTCGTTGTGTATTCAGTTGCGAGTTGGCAAGTGTCATGTCCATGCCACTGGTCATCAGGTCCGTTTTATTTAAAGTTCCTTGAGCTACCGTTTCATCTAAAGTTTCTTGTAAATTTTTACATAATGCGATAATGCGTCAAAGGCATCTTGAAGTTCAACTTCATTACCGTCAATCCTAATTCCTGCCATCTTTGAAGTAGGACGTTTGTTAACAGCCATAAGTTAACAAAATCACAAGCTATCCTCAACAATGGGATAATTGTTCAATGTCCCCACATAAGATTCTATTTAGTATATAGTGACGTTACTTCTCAGCACTAAGTATGTAAAATATTATGTCAATAACACCATAAAATAATAAAAGAAATATATAGTCAACAAATAGAATAACCAGAACACCTATAATAACCCTACTGTAATATAAAACCCTATTAATCCTTATAAGTTAACTAACTATATTATATAAATGGATATCATGGGATCTATCACTTAAGAGTATTTATTTCCTCTTTTTTTTTCTCATGGACTTATTATCATAATTTCCTCAATATCATCAATGACAGATAAACTTTATCAACAAATGAGTAAGATCAACCAATATATATATATATATATATATATATATATATATATATATATATATATATATATATATATACAGAGAGAGAATCAATATTCATATGTACACACACTAACTTCAATAAATTCAAAGGATCAAACAATTTCATAAAATACTGAAATACTGAAACATTGGCATACCCTATAAATTGAAAAATGTACTGTAACTTAATAATGGCTATGCAACAATTAAGCTATCTTAAAACTACACAATATAGTGTATCAAGTGCCCTGGAAGTGCTTGACCTGACAAAGTGGTAGACAAAATGCACACTTGTATTTTTATTTTTTTTTTTTTTAAATAGTAAGAAAAAATCAAAATATTCTTTATTCCTTCTTGTATTTAAGTAAATTAATAAGTTAAATTAGATCAGACAGTTAAAGTCTACCATCAATGACGCCACACCTATTGCCCAAAGCACTTAAACACACGCAAATATTACAACTATTTACAACATTAATTAAGTTATTATTATGCATAAATATTATCAACACACTAACGCTAATGTTTCTTAGATCTGTGTACTTGAATACTTTATATAGCAATTGTGAAAAGACTCTCACCAAATAGACAAGTCCGAAATGTAAACAGCGCCATGATAATGATGGCCGTGTGTGTTCTACGTGCGTAACGGTTGTCACTGCTCCAGTTCCATGGTAACTGTTCCAAAGTCACTCCTCCATATAGGTCACCTTGGATGAAATTGAAGATGGCGTCGCTTCCTCTTCTATTCGTCGTCAATGTCGACGTGGTCCAATATGGCGGCCAAGTCTTTGTTATTCATTAAATGATTAAATAAAACTTATTAAATGCACTGTTCTCACAGACATATTATTGTCACCACAGATTTCCATAACTGATAATAGAAATTTTAGAACTTTAACAGAGTTAAACAAATCAATCAATCACTAGCACGTGTGTCATACTTTCAGTACGGTAGACGTAAAGGATTATCGTTTAGATAAACGACACTTCAAGGTCCGAAATAATCCCACCGCTCAGTCACCACTTTATAACGCGCCAGATCTTTTGATTATTAAATTATATATATATTAATTACGATAGTCCGCTGCCACCACCACGGTGATTAAGGCACCGGGACCTTGGATTGAATAAAAACGTAACTCTTCATTACTAATTCACTGTTTTATTACTGAATCCAAATAATTAAATATTACTAAACAACAACACTCATCATGAACCATTTAACTCAACCAACTTAAAAGCCAATTACAACAAAACATATTACATAGCAAGTACTCCCACACTGTTAGAACACTTCTCTATCCACCCAACACATACCTCAGCCTAGCCTCAACTGCCCACCTTCCTTGACCATCACTCCAGGAATGCTGACGCTGCTGCCTCAGCATTCTCTGACCTACTTCATGACCACTACAGCTCTAACTTTATATCTGAGTTATATTATATAAAAATATTCAATTATAAGAACTAAAATACTAATACAAATTATAAAATAAAATATATAAATTGTATATTATGGGAGTGTGAACGTTACAATATGAAGAGATGGAGATCATTGATAAGGGTTGGGGCACTATGGGGTATTTTAATCTAAGAGGGTTTGTTTTAGGAACCTAGCCAATTAACAGATCTCAACTATAGTGGCCCATTTTATTGGGCCAAGGTCCGTCAAAATACAAGTACGTATGTAGCTGATTCCAAACTGTTGTTTGAAACTAATTTGTTGACTTTGATTGCTTGTTATTAGAATATCTAGTGGAGAACTCAAATGCTTCATGTGTTTTAAGGAACAAACATGGAATTTTTGCATATATGACACTTCCTATCGCCTTCAGGTGTTACTATACCTTAGCCTACATTTAAAACTAAGTTTTAATAATATTTTTCTAATATAATTAAATTTGTAATAATATTACAAATTTAAATGATTGCAATAAAATTTTAATGAAAACTGTTTTAACTTAAATTAGGGTAGGAAGTAACATTTAAACATGACGCTAGTGTTTTTACCTATCGAAAAACTGATTTTAAAATCATAAATCGGAACGTTAAATTATTTTATATTCTATTTTCATACATTAGTACACAATCATAAAGTGTACTGATTTCTTAAACTAAGTTTTTCATAATATCTAATTATAATAAGTCAGAATGAAAGTGTGTCCGTTAGTTCTTCTTTTTCAAATACTTAATATAATGGTAAAATATTTGTTGATAAACAGTCAACTACCCATTTATTTTCATGTTATATAGAACTCTGTTAACTGTTACAAATGTTAAATATGACATTTTACATATAATGTATAGCTCATAGTGTAATGAGATAGTTTTATTGTTAATAAGTATGAAATATGATGCATAACTTTGTTTAAAGATGAGCTGAATTTTTATTCATTTTACGTATAGTGTAATTACAATTTAATATCAGTGTTTATAAGATTGTTTCTGATTTATAGCTAAAAAACAACTTTGATACATTGAGCGTTTGTTTTTAAACTCTTATGTAAATTATTTCCTTTTTGTCATAGCTGTATTTAGTGATATAGGTAAGGACATACTCTTACTTGTTGATGTTCACTTACAAGAGGAACCCTTTTTAGGTGAGTACAAGTCCAGAGTTATACAAAATCTAATTTTAATCATCAATATTGGATGCCTTTTTGTGGAAAAATGATCGTTGAATGAAAATAACTTTACTAATTACGATCTGAAGGAATTTAAATAAAATTGTTTTATATGGTTTATTATATTTACCAGTTATTTTTAACTCTTTAAAACGATTTTTATTTGTGATTGTAAAGCTACTAATCTTAAAATAAGATATAAGTAATTACAGTCAATGACACGCCTTATAGTCAGATTAAAGCACTAATTTATTGAAATAGAGCGTGTTTTATTGGTTATTGAAATGACTTTTTTAATATGTGGTCCAGGAATAGTTACGATACAATTATTATATACTTCTGTTTTTAACCAGTACATGAAATTAATATGAACATTTGAAAAATAACCTATTTAATAAAATAATTAAAACCCACATAATTGTCACTCATGTGAGATAGGAATCAGTCACCTCATCTGATTCCCAAACTGGTTGCCAGTGACTTTGACCGATGGATTCTGACGTTATCGTAATATATCGGCATTAAGCAACATCTAGTGTGGCTGTCCCTTGGATGGGTGACCGACTCAGCTCACGATGTCACTGAAGTGGTTCAGCAGTCATGCTCTAAGCCGTTGGTCGCTAGATTGAGTGTAAGAGAGGGCTTCTTAACCCTAACTTCGCCTAGAATAATAAGATATCCTTTAACTTTAACCTATTGCCTTCTAGCAGTGAACATAAGTTTTATGTCATCCTACATCCAACCCATTGTTAGAATAAAACAAATGGTTATGAATTAACTGAACTGCTTTCGACTTGTCTCATATGTGCAGACAAAATATATGTTTGACAAGCTTGTGCTTTGTGCTAGTTGTTTAATTGTATTAACTGCAACTGAAAATAGTTTTAAATTAAATGTTTATAGACAAGATCGGTTATTAAAAAAACTGCATGTTAAATAGCATTGCCAGTTATGGGTGGATGAGTGGGTTAAGACCACCCATGATGGTATTGACCCACCCACCATTACTATGAACTGATCTACCCACCCTTACCAGTACGGTGGGACTAACTCACCCACCCTCCTATATAGTACAATGTTATTGGAGTGTATAGGACTACATGCACTAAATAAACATACTTTAATAAACTATACATTTATTTGAAACTTGTTTATATTACAATCATTATAGTTTTAGTCCTATCGTGGCAGATAAAAACGTAAATGGAAATAATAAAAAAATTAATTTATAATATTTATACACATGCAATAATATATCCGTACTACTTTTCAGGCTATTCTTACGTTTAAATTGGTGCAAATTAACATCTAACTTCTAATAACCTCGTTCTACAAATAAAATATAAATTAGTCAGTTTCAAAGTCTTAAAGTTTCTGCAAAAACTAACATAAGGTATATGCAGTTTTGATTGATATACGAACTATATTTACAGCAGTGGACTGTGTAGCTTGAAAGCTTCAGGAATAGTTCTTGTTTAACTTACAACATCGGGCTGGTTGCCACAAGTCCCGTAAAGTTTGTTTAAGGGAAGTTTATTATTAACGGGCAAGTCCATCAACACAATCCAAACACTTTGGTAATAAACTTTACAACTAAAGACATACTATTTTTGTCTATTTCTCTAAAAATAATAATTACAATCACATTTCAAAAATATAATTATTAGTATTAAATTATTTTTTAGCTCTATTTATCCAAATTTTATTATTATCATTATTATTTTTTTTCAATTTAATTCTGTATATTTTATACGTGTTACAATAAATTTATTATATTTATATTTAAAATTATATCAATAAAAAGCCTAAATTTCAAAAATATTTGGGATGAATTATATATTGTTTCTTTTCAATGATCGTTGGCACTCTATTCCCGTAAATTTGTAGTTAAGTTTATAAACTCTTTAAAAATGAATTAACATGCTTTTTATGCCTATAGGCTGCCCCAAGAGTTATAATGACTATTCAAAATTCATTTGAATATAAATTATAAACGTTTTATGTAGAAAAAACTACTGATTACATCAATTAGTTGGATACAACATTTGTGTTTACATGTATAATGATAAGAAATGTATTATTATTTCAATATGTAGGTTTTGATGAGCTCCAGAAACTGAAAATTTTGCATTAAATTTGAAGTGTGTAAAAAAATAAGAATAAATATGCCATACCTATGATTTAATAAACTGGTGCTAAAAAGCATATTATAGATACAAATTAAAAAAAAGTAAAATAAGTACAATATTCGTGTAAAAAATATGTTTGTTGAATTATGTACTTAGAAATGTTTTAGATTGTTTTACATCAGTTTAAAATTAATCGATACTGCCATAAGAAGACGAATGACTTTGAGTGTACTTGATAATATTGATGAACTAAACTATACGTCCAACACCCCTGCACGTGTATGGGTGGGTGGGTGGTCCAACACCACTCCACGTATATGGGCGGGTGGGTGGTTCAACACCACACCACGTGTATGGGTGGGTAGGTGATCCAACAACACTGCACGTGTATGGGTGGGTGGGAGGTCTAACACCACTGCACATGCATGGGCGAGTGGGTGGTCCAACAAAACAACACATGTATGAGTGGGTGGGTGGTCCAACAACATTGCACGTGTATGGGAGGGTAGGTGATCCAACAACACTGCACGTGTATGGGCGAGTGCGTGTTCCAACACCACTGCAGATGCATGGGAGGGTGGTAGGTCCAACAACATTGCACGTGTATGGGAGGGTAGGTGATTCAACAACACCACGTGTATGGGTGGGTAGGTGGTCCAACAACACTGCACGTGTATGGGCAGGTGGGTGGTCCAACACCACTGCACGTGTATGAGCGAGTGGGTGGTCCAAAACCACTGCAATGTATGGGTGGGTGGGTGGTCCAACACCACTGCACGTGTATGGTGGGAAGGTGGTCCAACACCACTGCACGTGTTTGGACGAGTGGGTTGGCCAATACCACAAAACGTATTTTGTTTGATCTATGGATATAAATATATCAGCATAAATCAAAATTTAGAAGTAAGATTGAGGTGATCCATTTATAAATCAATCAAGGACGAGTTTTTGAACAAAATATTATTAAAGTTGTGATTGTTACGATATGAAAGTCTAGTTAGTAACGAGTAATAAGTTAATAATTTCAATATTGTTTTAATATTTGGACTTTTCCAACTAGTCAGTGTGTTATTAATATTATTTAATATTAATAATAATATTAAATAATATATTTAATATTCTTATTCTATAAATAATATATTTATTATGAATACATACATAATAATATCCCTAACGATACAAATAAATTCAAACAAACTGAAGGGTATATAGTTTATTTTTACTGTAATGGGAATGATTTAAGAGAACTTCAACTTGGGTGGAAATGGAAAGTTGTTTAGCTGTTTGCTGGTAGCCATAACTCTTCCTTATTTACAGTCTAATCACATAAATCTCCACTGAACAGTGAATACGACACCACAATCCATTTCTTGAGATTGCTCGGATTTAGTTAAGTGACTGTTGCGTATCGGTTTAAAATTACTCATGCATAAAAAACTATTTCATTTTGGAATTATTTTTTTCTTGAATGAGATCACACTCAAGTAAAGGGAGTTCTTTCATGTGCAATTCAAATTTCAACATATTAGTTTCATGACATAAAGTTTCTATTGATTGAATATATTATCAGTTAAATAAATGGGCTGTATTTGAGTCTAACTATATTTGTAATTTTAATCCAAAATATTCAAATTTACTATTAGTAAATTTATTTACATAAAAATTATAAGCTTTTGAGGTTTGGAATTCAGTAAATCTCTCGTAGAATTGATGAAATAAATGAAAATCGGGGTCTTTTCCGTTGATTCACTACCATAACCTTAACTGATGTTAACCTAACGTAACCAAACCAAACCTAACGTAACATAATTTTACATAACATAATCTAACCAAAGTAGTGGTAGTGAATCAACCGAAAAGGTCAGAAAATCGTAAACATAATCCATACATTTTTAAGCGAAAACAAATTAAGAACGATTACGTCAGTTTTTTTATATACCTCAAACCGTACCGAAAGTAATCAAATCTATTTGCTCCACATTCAGGGATTGAACTAATGTGGGTTACATTAATGTAATATAATATATTATATATATCTCATAGCTGGTCGTTTGTCATTTAATCGATTAAACAGAAGTACGGGGTCCTAGCCTGATAATAAGTTGTTGATACCTTAATAAATGCCCTGACAATTGGGCTATTATTAAATAGACTTCCCTAATAAAGTACCAAATTTCATGATCATTTTTTTTATAAATATACTACAATATAATTAAATCAGCATCTTAAACAATAACTATTATTTAAGTAATGGACTTTAACTAAACTATGAATTAGGATGAAAATCATATATATTAAAACACCTGTTTAAATAAAATATAAAATAGAAACTACAAGAATATGAAAATGAGTGTATCAGGTAACTTAAACCAAACAAATCAGTAAAGGCAGTATAATGATTTAAGTTTATTATTAATAAATCTAAGGTATTTTATAGAATTTTGAAAGTATTTACGTTATGCAAACACAAGATGCATAAAAATTAGTAAATACTTTAAAGCACATTAATTATAATCCAAACACTTAGTCACGTGTTAATTACACACTTATTATTTTAGTAATTTTTGGTGGTGGTCACATGATTCATTTTTTCAGTATGATGTCATTTAAAATAATAAAACGTAATCTTATTGTATTATTTATCGATTTAAGACAAATATTTTTCTGCTAACATGAATATTATCTTATAACTCTTCAACAACTTTACTTTTACCTTTTTCAAACGCGATAATGTACATACATCTAACGTATATTCGTAGTATGCACGTAGAAAGAGAAACAAGATTAGGTGACATTTTAGTGTATGTACCATTGAACTTCAACCAATTGTCAACCCTGCTTGGTTTAACTGGCATAAGATATAAAATGTTAGACAGATAAGGGACACTTCATCCCTATAGAGATTTATAAATTAAAAATAACTAGCAAAATAATCAAGTAAGAAAATGAGTATGTGAATTTATGTAAATATTTTGTGATCATTACGATACGAAAGTATGGCCCCAAGTTACGCAATACTTGAGGGTGAGTTCCTATAGTAAAAAAATTAAATAAAAAACTTAATACAAAAAATACATGTTTTTGTTTTAATTTTTTTATAGTAATTATCAACATCGGGCAGTTTAGGGCAGGCACCTATCTTTACATATAGATATTGCAGCTTATTATTATTTTACTAACTAGTGTTACAAAGCAAAAGTTAATACAATAACTTTTCAATGTGGCTACAACAGAAACACTTGGAGAGAACGCGTCAATGATTTATAAGTTAATCATTTGGCCTTCAATCATTACAGGAAAGAATCGCTTTATTCAGTTTCAGCCTCCAATATATACGACTAACCAATATAGAGGCCGTTTTATTGTTGGAGACATAGTTGTGTCTCATTCCATTTACGACCACTACGGTATATGTGGACAATGAATCTGTCAGACACCAGTGTAAAGACGGATAAGGAAAGTCACAAACTTGAGAGTCGGTAGACTTCGTGTTTGGAGAGATTTACTATAATGTTAGTGATACAATGTTACGTTATTTTAGCTAAAATACTTCTAAGAGCATTGATCATCCTAGGCAAGTATTCCTGTAGAAATGACTAACGTTAAATAACATATGTGTAGTTATATTTTCATGTAAGTTATACATTTATTCCTCTATGTATAAATATATATAAATAAGAACTACTTTACTCGAAAAATTAACTAATCTTGATAGCACTACAATTGAATTCAGAGCAACAATATCCAAATATACATGGTCTGCAAAATATTTACTAATTTTAAAATTATTGAAAGAAATATAATTGACAATTTTAGTTATGCAGATGTCCCAATACCAAACTTATATATATATATATATATATATATATATATATATATATATAAAATACTCTTTTTTCGCAATAAAGAAGAATTTCCCATGATGGAGATCTTAAAAATTATAAATGTAAGCTTTCCTCGATTTATAGCTTATTTTAAATATCTTATTTTTACAATACAAAAGTGTAAACTTGAGGTCAAATAGATGACCCAGTCAAAAAATACAGCTTTTCTAAGAATTTGATGTCTTATAACTAATATTTCTTAAAAACAAAGTTAAGATGGTTAATATCTATTTCTGATTACAGCTATAGTTTAGTTGACAAAATATGAATAATTAATTCATTTTCACACAAAAATGTAACAAATTACTATAATATTTTCAGGTATACCTACTGTCAAAAGTGTTTTAATAACTATCATTATTTTTATTTTTGTTAAATAGTAGTTGGCCATTTTTATAATGCAGTCTTTCGTTACGAGATTTAACAGCATACTCAACAACAGGACCACAAACAGGAATAAATAAATAGCCGTATACGAAGAATCAATTATATGACATTAAATTCTCTGAGTGGATGTATTTTCGAATTGGATCATCTTTTTGACTTCAGGGTTGCACTTTTGTATTGTACAAACAAAGTCTTTAAAATGAAGTATAGTTTAAGGTAGGCTTACATTTAACCTTTCTTTGACTTCCTTCATGGGCCCTCCCTTTGCTATATGAAAAACTAGTATAAAATATGTATAACATTTTTTATAGGGATATATACATAACTACAAGATTTAATTGCAATTCTTTCAATAGTTCAAAAATTAATAAATATATTCTAGATTTTTTTCCAACTGTATGATAAGCAATATATACTTATCATTGTCATTCTTTTGGGTTTACCAGTATTGTACTTAATTATTTTGCTAGATAAATATCCCATAGCACACTCATGAACACAAATATCTGATTTTTTCCACACATATATTTCTCTGTTTTTAGCTTTAATATTTAGGAATAGCTTTGTTAGTTAATATCTAGATATAGTTTTATTCCTACAACTGTTGTTACTAAACAAATACGTTTGTTTATTTCAGTACGTTGTACAGGAATACAAATGCTAATGCACGACCAATCCACCTTGCTCACACTCATAATTCGTCATGAACAGACACTGTGGACAGTCAAGGTTAAACCAATAATTCTATTATTAATATCGCACAAACTTTATGTTTCACCTCCTACTGTGTGACATTAAATACTGAGAAAAGTCATGTATTATAATTTGAACTTAGGAAATAAAGAAATAATTTTACTGGTAAAACAAAAAGGTATAGCAAAATACGCATATTACACACATTAAAAATGCTTTCTAGAGATAACCCGTTATCAAACCATGTTTAGTAAAACTATTCTTAAATATTACTGATTCAGATAGTTTTTAACTTATATTTTTTGAAATTTAAGATCAGTTAACAATAATTGTTAAGGGAAAACTTAAAATAAAAAAATATATAGTATAGTACCTGAATCGTACAGTTGAAGTAATTTAAATTATGTTTGCCATTTTAGTCTTTGTATAATAAACTCATGGGTGCTGCTAAAATATTTATTGTGGACTAAGGTAATTTGTGTACAAAGAAAATTTTTCCTAAAGAGATATCAGGTTAGATGGGACCCAAAAACAACAAAATATATAAAAACGCTTTGTTTTAAGTCCTTGTTCTAAAAGGGCGTCGTATATTTTTACTTAACACTCTTAGGAAAGATAATAAGAAAGCAAGAAGAAACATTTTTTGATAAATTAATTACGTAAAAATAATATTCGTGTAAGATACTTTCTTATGCACACTTTTCAAGCAAGAATTTGTAGGACATCAAATTTGCTAGTAAATAATTACAATTAAATAAAAGTGAATGTAATAGGTCACTTAACTACGACAAGATGCATGTTTCACTGACTTTAACAATTCATAATATACCAAGCACTAGCTGTAATAAACCACCAGTGCATTACGAACTCAAATGTTACGATTAAGTTTAGCTGCTACTACATAAAAGTGTTACCACATTAATGAAAATTATTACAACGATAGTTTTTTTCAATATATCTTTAAAATATGAATATATGTTTGAATATCAATTTGATTCTATTTTAAATCATGTATTTGTCCTAGTGTTGGTACATAAGGATATCGATCGACATAATGTTTGCATGATTTGGTTATCATTTATTTGTTCAGCTGTGTATTAGATATTTCACTAACTTATTCATTCTAAAATACGCTATATGCTTATTAAAATATAAATCTTAAAAATTTAATGTAGATTCTAATTTCCTGTAAAAATTTAATGTTTCCTGTTATTTTTTAAAATGATAAATGCGGAATTTACATCACAATTACTATGATGAAAGTTTTAGTTACTGCGCTGTTGTTAAGAGCTATGAGCTAAGAATTACGTCACGCACCGTAAAGCAACGTTCTTTATTGGTGGCCAGAGGGTGAGAGGGGGTGAGAACTTAGGTGGAGCAAGGAGAGGTGCCGAGATGTGTTGTGGATAGTCACTGCATGAACTTAACCTGTTATTTTATATGGAATACCACTTATATTTTTTCCAGATATCTAAGTATTTTTAGAAGTTTTCAAATCAAATATATTTCACTGAAATGCGGTACAAAATATAACAATACACAAATGTTATGGCAGTAGTAGGCACATGGGTTCGTGGCCTGTGTTTGCTAACGAGTTCTATCCTAAATATTAACTATATTTAGAATCGACAGCCGGCAAAATTAGAAACATGTAATAAATAAAGTTTTAAATAATAAATGATCATTCCGCAAAAAATACTAACCTAATAAATAATAATAAAATAAACAGTAAATTCTTTGATAAATTTATTGGGAACCCTCAGTATTTTACTGGGTATATATTAATTTACATCTCACCATAATATTTTAATGGTATATTTTGTATGGTTTTGTTGTCAACTTCCCTTTGTTAATCAATATTAATCAAAAAGCTGCTATGTATATTTTGATAAAGATTAAAAATTCTCAACGGCATATTCAAATAAAAATTTCAGGTGATCTCCTGTGACAAAGCTAAGTTCAATCTATAGAGCCATTTGGGACCTGCCTCATGGATTCTGTTCATACTGGCTTATTCATTCGGTAAAACAGCGCAGTAGGTGCTCTGTAACTATGTGATCCATTTTTATAGACTCCCTACAATCACATGACTGATCTACTGTCAATCCCCATTTATACTTCCAGTAGTTGCATTTGCTAATGAAAGTTAGGAACCGATTCAGTAATGTCTACTCCCTACGAGGGAGGTTCATCCCACTTACAGGTATTGACGGATCGTTATTTTAAGGAACTTATTTCGTCCATCAAAACTGTTCCACGCTATGGCCCAGCTAGTATTGAGCGAGAATTTTGATCTGTTTAACTGGAAAGCATTGAGTATAGGTGGTTCTCGAGACTTTTAAGTGAACGTTCTGACGTGGGAGATGCAGTGTAATTGGAGGAGAGGGGCATTCAATATCTTATTGAATCCTTTGAGAGAGTAGTGCCTTCTGAAATCTTATCTCTGGAGGAGCTATATTGCTCAGCAATAGGAGCCAAGGAAGCGGAGTTGATATGAGAGAGAGGTGTGATATTGTTTACGTCCACAGCAAATCTTCAAAGCTAGGTAGTTCTACATCCCAGGTAGTTCTAAACGAGCGACAAATCTGGTAGCTGGACTGTCACGATTGTGTGATCTACCAGCTATAGTACCTACCACAAAACATGTTAATGGCAACACTTTTGAATTAAATGTGTAGCTGATTCGTCACTTCAGCAACGTTATACCTTCAAAATGTTGTATAATATTGCATATCCTATAGGGGCTTAAAACTATATGAATGGTTCAGGGTGAACATTAATTAAGGGATGCATTGAATAGCTGTGTCATGGCGTAGCTTGTAATATAATTTGCTGGATATAAACACAGTTGTTCTCTATTTCTCTTGGTAGCTCGACAGTTTACTGGTAGAGATATTGTTCGTTCTTGAGAACTTTACTTATTAACTTACATTTTTAAATATTGTACTATAAATATTTAAAGTAATTTTCTACAATCTAAAACGATATCTATTTACACCTTGTTAAAGTTTCTATACTATAAACTTAAGTTACCGCTTAGTGACCCAGACATATTTTACATAAAATAAAACACATAACCAAATAGTTTAAGATTATTTATGTGACAAAACTAGATAAATAAATAATGTATTTAATACTTTAATACAGTCCAACTTAAATGAAAACTTACAATAAAGAAGAAAATCATATTTTTTACGTTTTCATATATACAAACAGGCCTTAGATGCTCTTGTTGGAAATTACAGGTTTCTTTTAAATATAAATTATATTATTTGTGATAGAACTTTTGCAATAAATATATTTAATTCTTAAATTTCTTTTAAAGATATAATTCTGATTTAGATCCAATTTCTTAGATCTAATGTTATCTTACTCATAATGTGGTATAAATTATTAAACATCGGTCGTTTAAGAGTACTAAAAGTTTATTCACCAGATGTTTAAGGTTTTTTAGAATCATATTTCTTTCATGTTAGAAAATACTTTATGAGCTGGAAATGTTGTCACTCGTTCAAAACGTAGCCGAAATATATGTTGGGTAAAAGCTTTATTTCCAGGGGTGTTTTTAGTTGATTTAAAGATTAATTTGATTAATTAAACTATGTAACTGTTTGTAATATACAGCACCACACAAGCATGTAGTTTTTATTAACACTTGTTGCTTCTTGTTGGGCTGCATTTAAGTAGAGTGTGGGATGAATTTCAAGCAAGTAGCGCTTGAACCTTTGTAAGATAATGTCAATAAATAATAGGCTAATGTAAATTAAAATATATTATCAATATTGCAATTTAAAAAACCAATATTACTTTATAAGTTATTCTTCTAAACTGGTAAATCGTCAATAATTTGATTTATATATACTATTAAGTATATTGAAGTTATTTAAAGAAAATATCTCCAATTTACGGCATATTTCTTTCAACCCATTGTCTTTGAAAGATCATAGTAAATTTCATATATATAACATTACATAACGTTCAAATAATTTGTCGAATAAATCTTAACTGGATTCAAACTTGATGTATCTATCACACCTTGAATATTTAGGAGGGATTATTGGCATAATCAGCACAATACCCAGATCGTATACTGACCAAAATACTATGTTAACATAAAACTATTTTACACAATAATGTAAGGATAGTATTTGTGAAATACATACAGAAAGTATATAAATCAACTGCCACTGTATTTGTTTGGGTGGGCGAGTTTGTAACTACTACTGTACGTGTATGAGAGTGTGGGTGGGTTACATTGCATCGTGTCTAAATTCACAGCTCAACTTACCCAACATTGTAGATTTAAAAAAAAAATATTTCATACAATTTAATTATGACCATTATTAACAGAAATGTTTGATATACCGATATAAAAGTAAAATCGATTTCAAAACTCAAATAAATTTTAACAGAAATACACAGAAATAATAGTGATTTAAATTACTTTTTTTCTATCTTAAGAGTTCTTCAACTACATGCTACTGCTATGTACATTACAAATCATATAGCTTCATCATCAGGCTTCCAAAAACGTCACTTTTTAAAACATTAAAACTATAAAACATTTAATCATATTAAAACATGAGTACAACACACTTGCCGGCCGTTGATAGACACCAACTGATGACTAATGAGCAGGAAACGAACTCAAACATGTTACCCTACTCCCACTTGTTGACCTTGGACTTTAACTATATTAATTTTCTTCCTTTGTGATTGCATTTTGTTTATTCGGTTGAACAGTACGTTAGAATGTATTTTAATTTGTAATTCAAAATATTACTTGGATCAGATTTGAATGCATTGTAAATATGGAGTTCTTCTATTGTATTCATAAAATGTGATTTGTTGCATTTATATAAAATTTCTAAATTGTTTTCTAAACTGTCAATATTATGTCTATTGGAAATTAAATGTTCAGCAACTTTTGATTTCTGACTTGTTGATTGATTAGGAAGATGTTCAGAGAAACGTTTTTTAAAAGAACGACCTGTTTGGCTAATGTAAAACTTTGGACAATCAGAACAGTTTATCTTATAAATGCCTGTATTTTTGTTCTTGTTGTGTTTTTGGATGTTTAAATGTTTATTATTAGGCCTACAGGTCCTATATGACACATTGATATTTTGTTTCTTTAATTCTTTTGATAATGTATGGTGTAGATAATGGCCATATTCGTATGATACAAACTTTTTATCTGTATTAGGAATCTTTGTGTGTGAATTTCTGTTATTCTTTTTAGTAACTATTTTTTCTATTATTTCACTATTGTATCCATTGGCTATGGCAATGTATTTGATGGTGGCTAGTTCGGTTTCGTAATCTTCCTTATCAATAGCTATGGATAGAAGTCTGTGGACCATACTATTATAAGCTGCCATTTTATGAATCATTGGGTGGTAAGAGGTTGCATGGATGATATTATGGTCAGTGTGGTAGGTTTGCGGTATCAATATCCTAACTATTTTATAAGTACGCTATATAAAATAAGACATAATAATTATAGGAAGTTTCGGTCATTGTACGGACGATATTAACAAAGTTACGCCAAGTTTTCACGCAGCTATGCAGTGGCGTTTAAATTGTCTTATGAAATACCAGTTTTAAAATAAATTATAACAACTCAAATAAACTGTGTAATAAACTTCTCCCATTACAGATTATTCTTAATGATTCATTGACTGTGATAGTCAAGCCTTTCCAATCGCAAGTCTTTTCGCAATAAAATCGTTAGCAAAATAAATTACGCTTATCTGATGGTTAATTGACGATTTAATTATATTAAGGGTGATTATCCGCACATAAACAGATAGTTAAATTATTAGAATTAGTTACGATTTAATAACAATCCTGTACAAACTAAGAAATAAGAAAAAGTATTGAGAAACGAAGAATAAAGTATTATTGCTGGAAACAGATGGCGCCATACGAATCACATTACCATATTGTAACCCGTCTGCTTGGGGAAATCTGACTATGTACAGATTCCAAAGCTATATTAAATGTCTTTTAAGGTTTGTGTCATCGGCCGGCCTATCTATGTGCATTAAATCATTTCTATCTAATATTACATGAACATAATCAATGTATGTGATGTATAACATTATGTAACTTTACTATTGATTATTAACTTATCAATAAATTGTATTTGGCACCACTAAATGTAAGTTTTTTTATTAAAAAATTTAATAAATGTTATACAATGTGACTAATAGTAATTTTGTTGCATATTGCAAAGAAACCCGCCCACCCATACACGCCTGTAGTATTGACCCACCCGGGCGGGCGCCCATACTCGTACGGTGGTATTGACCCACCCGCCCACCCTTACACGTACAGTGTTATTGAACCACCCACCCACTCATACACGTACGGTGGTATTGTCCCACCCACCCACTCATACACGTACGGTGGTATCGACCCACCCAGACACGTACGGTGTTATCTTGTTGCAATTAGTAATCTGTTGTCTACACATAAAAAACACTATTTAAAATATAATAAATATAGTAATTCAATATTGAATATTAATAAGCAATTATGATATATTAGCGTATGAAAATTCAATTTTTGTAAAGATTTTTTGTATATTAAATATGTAATAAATCGCATAGTACATAAAAAACTGTATTATCTATACGAAACGTTAAGTAATTATATTTTTGCAAATTCATGGAAATACCCTAAATATTTCTAGCTATCAAAAGTTTTTAAAAATCTTTAAATTCACAACAAATTCGATATATTTCAAACATTTTAGAAATATTTTAATATTTCCAAATGTTCAAATCCTTTGAGTCGGAAATCCTAAAGTTAAAAAAAGTGTGAATATTTACAAAAGTCTCAATCATGCCTAAAATGTGCGATTATTATAATAAATCTCCAAAATCTTCAAAAATGACTATATATGGCAAAGAAACTTAAACTATCAAAAATTTGGCTTTATCTGAAAATCCTTTAAAATAAAATACATGCTAACAATCTCAAATACTTAAAAAAATATTTTAAAAATCTCAATTCTTTTATTCTTAGTGAATCTAAAAATATTACAGTTATTAAAATTCTATATTAGTCTGAATATTTAAAAAAAAAATACAAAAACCTCAATTAAGTTGAACATTTTCAAGGATTAAAAAAATATAAAATTATAATTTTTAATGTTAAAAATCTATATAAATTTACAGTTTTTAATACCAAACTTTTTTTAATGTTATTAGGAATTTTTAACCCCTACCCCCCGAGAGGAAGTGAGATTAACGCAGGGGAGGAAGCGCATATCGGCAATATGTAACTTTGTTGCATTGGGTTATTTTACTCCTCATGTAAAATGTTCAGAAGAATCTATGCATCTTGATAACTTTTAGAAGGTAAACCCTTCATAGACCATATTTTTCTATAAATAATACTGGTTAAATTACCTTTTTTTGTCAACAGTTCTTCAAACACAATCTGCTATGTACATTTCGAAGCATAGTGCTTCATCATCAGGCTTTTCAAAAACGTCACTATTTACATTACACTAAAACACTAAAAGCATTAAAATATTTAAACATTTAAACATATTAAAATATCACATTAGCCGGCCGGCGATAGACACCAACTGATGACCAATGAGCAGGTAACGAAGTCAAACATTTTACCCTACTCCCACCTGTTGACCTTGGACTTTAATTATATTGATTTTCTTCCTTTGTGACTGTAAGTTCTTTATTCGGTTGAACAGTACGTTGGACTTGTATTTTAATTTGTAATTCAAAATATTACTTGGATCAGATTTGAATGCATTGTAAATATGGAGTTCTTCTATTGTATTCATAAAATGTGATTTGTTGCAATTATATAAAATTTCTAAATTGTTTTCTAAACTGTCAATATTATGTCTATTGGAAATTAAATGTTCAGCAACTTTTGATTTCTGACTTGTTGATTGTTTAGGAAGATGTTCAGAGAAACGTTTTTTAAAAGAACGACCTGTTTGGCTAATGTAAAACTTTGGACAATCAGAACAGTTTATCTTATAAATGCCTGTATTTTTGTTCTTGTTGTGTTTTTGGATGTTTAAATGTTTATTAAGTTTATTACAGGTCCTATATGACACATTGATATTTTGTTTCTTTAATTCTTTTGATAATGTATGGTGTAGATAATGGCCATATTCGTATGATACAAATTTTTTATCTGTATTAGGAATCTTTGTGTGTGAATTTCTGATCTTCTTTTTATTAACTATTTTTTCTATTATTTCACTATTGTATCCATTGGCTATGGCAATGTATTTGATGGTGGCTAGTTCGGTTTCGTAATCTTCTTTATCCATAGGTATGGATAGAAGTCTGTGGACCATACTATTATAGGCTGCCATTTTATGAATCATTGGGTGGTAAGAGGTTGCATGGATGGTATGGTCAATAGTGGTAGGTTTGTGGTATACAGTAAATTTAATTTTGTTATTTTCTTTTTTGAGTTTTAGGTCTAGATAAGTTAAGTTATTATCCCTTTCTGTTTCTAATGTGAATTGTAGGTCAGGTGAAATACTATTTAGATATTTCTTCAATAGTTCTAATTGTCCTGTGTTTCCTTTATAAAAAAACTATAGTGTCATCGACATATCGTTTATAAAATAAGATATTCTTTTTGTGGTTGTTGGTTGATGAGAAAATATAATTATTTTCAATGTGGTTCAAATATATTTCTGATAAAATGCTGGATAATGGTGATCCCATTGTTAGACCTTGTTTTTGGATGTAGTATTTATTATTAAACTGAAAATAGTTTTGTTTCAGGGTAATTTCTAATAAGTTTATTAACTCATCTATAAAATCATTGCTCAGTTTTGAATATGTGGACAAATTATGTTTTGCCAAATTGATAGTAATATCTACTGGTACATTTGTGAATAAATTTACAATATCAAATGATGCCATTGTATATTGTTTGTTGAAATTTGAGTTTTCTAATGTGTTAACTATTTCTAGGCTATTTTTAATACTGTAAATATTTTCCATGTGGATGTGCTCTCTTAATAATCTGTCAAGTCGTTTTGCAACTTTATAGGAAGGTGCTGACGTAAAATTGACTAAAGGTCGTATGGGTGTGCCTTCTTTATGTGCTTTAGGCAATCCTTTCATCGTTGGTGCATCTGGGTCTATCATTTTCAGGTGTTTTATTTCATTTTTCTTAAATAAATGGTTTATTTTATTTAGATTTGTAAGTAAATCTTTATTAAATTTATTTGTAGGGTCGTTCTTAACAAGTTCTATTTCAATTTTTTCTATTTCTATTCTATCTAAAAATATACAACATATTTTTCTACTACTGTTAGTATACTAATATTTTTTATTGTTAGTATACTATTATAAAATTACATTTGTAATTACACAGCTACATTATAAAAAACTTAGCTCTTTGTAAGACATATTTTTTAGTGTAGTCTCAGCGTACAATAACATGTTATCATCATCTATCTACATAACAATAATAAGAAATAAATGTAAAATATATATAAAGGGAAATACACTACTCTTATAAATCTTCAGGTATACCAACCTAACCCCTTACTTTCATTCAAAATAAATCAAAACAATACCAATAATTTAAGTGTTTTGTCGTATCCAGATTACAACCAAGATTTGTGATTTCAGGCTCAATAAATAAGTGTGAGTTGTAGCGTGTCGATAAACAGGCAAACAACTTTCCATTTTTATCTCAGTCCAAGTTGTTCTGTATCACATATACTCCTGTGAGAAAACTGATGATATATTCTTGCACATTTACATCTTTACTTTTCCAACTTAAAAGTGGTTCATTTTACTTTTTTATGTTTATTAATTTCAAGTGATATCGAATACACTATTGTTTTATTTTAGAAGAAACGTACGACAAAATATAAAAATCAATATTTAGGATGGCAAAAAATAAACGATTAGCTGCTATATTGTTTAATTATATGACATAGTAACTTCTTTGGTTATATTATATGTATATTGGAAGATGTGTTATGTCTTCCCTTTTATGTTCATATCGAAACTGAGGAAATATTTAAATATTTGATTTTAGGGAATATCAAGCAATATTGTTTATGTTTATAAGATTATTCATCTCACAAATTCATAATACAAACATCAAAAAATACAATTAAAAATAGTGATATTATAACCTCATTTACAAATTGATTGTATGTTCTTTTCACAGTCAACCAACTAAGGAGCAAGATTTAGATTGAATATATTTGAAAATTTGTTACTGGCTTAGGAGTTTTTTTTTTTTATTTCCCTAAATCACGTCCAGTAAAAAAATTATTCTTTACAAAATACTTTGGATCGAATTATGCGTATCCTTAAAATACGTTAATTTCAATCCGAAGGATCGTACATTATTGACACGACATTGAAGTACGTTATTGACACGACATTGAAGTACGTTATTGACACGACATTGAAGTACGTTATTGACACGACATTGAAGTACGTTATTGACATGACATTGAAGTACGTTATTGACACGACATTGAAGTACGTTATTGACACGACATTGAAGTACGTTATTGACACGACATTGAAGTACGTTATTGACACGACATTGAAGTACGTTATTGACACGACATTGAAGTACGTTATTGACACGACATTGAAGTACGTTATTGACACGACATTGAAGTACGTTATTGACACGACATTGAAGTACGTTATTGACACGACATTGAAGTACGTTATTGACACGAAGGCAACAGGATAATTTGTAAAAACCCCTTGTGAAAAGTTTACAGTCAACAATAAAGTATAACAATTATAACATTTAATTCCTCACGAAATCAGTCATGTAATATCACTATGATATAATGTATGTGTAATTAATTAAAATACAAAAACAATGCCTTTAAATTGGGACAAAGTTCGTCTCATTGCAACACCATTCATTGGTTCGATTATAGTTTAGACATTTTACGCCACCAAAGACAACAATAGCCATTTCAAGACCTTCTATTGTGTGTAATGGATTGGTTGAAGGTATTATTCAACCCCTTGGCTGCACCAAAGGGAACTGCAAGCTCAAGTGATACCTATTGAATTGTACTGCAGACACCGTATTGACTCTGAAGTAAGGATTAATTGAGTAGCCTACCCACGTTGCACACGGATCGGGTCTGTTTTAGTGTCATGGGATAGATTGTGGGGATTAATATAACATAAATACATATTTTAGTAAAGGAGGTTAATGAAAATGAAATTAAAAATATTTATTTGGAAAATTCTTAACTGGATTGTTTAATATAAAGCTAACTTATATGTGTAAATGGATATTAGTAGTGATATATTTGATCATTCACAATTTCCACATGTTCATTTTAATATTTGATGTTTTTGTTAGAATACAATAATCAGGATATATTGTAGCTTTAGTGACAGGCAAACTAAACTTCTCTAGCTAAACTCTCTCTGGCTAACCTTGTTTATTTTTGTCAAAATACTGTGTGAAAAACATTATATTTTCATAATGCTTAGGAAATTGAAAAAGTTTTGAAAATATTTAATTGTAAACTTAGGATGTTCATTTTAAATTGTATGTAATTATACTGGATTTGAAAAATATGATTTTAATAAGCTAGTTTTTTTTAACTTAAATACAATAATATGGTGAATGGGAAGGTCATTCGATGATCACAGTCTCAGCGATACCACTGAGGATACCACATCACAGCATGAGCAAAACGTCTGGTTTTCTTGTAAGTAGTGAAGGAACAGGAAAATGTATATTTTTTATGGCTATTGTTGCACCGGCCACTTAAGCCTAAAATATAAGATTAAGTATCTATTTTTTTAATTTTTATATTATCTATTTGAATATTTAAGTCCAAAAATGGTTATGAGATAATTTACATCTTTAAAAACTTTAAAATTAAGCCATGGTAACTATACACTATTCTTTGTAGTGGTATTTGTTTATATCTCACTTCGTAAATCTGAAAATTCGAGCTACATATTAATGTGATGTACATTCAGGTAAGTGAAACATATATTTTAATAGTGAAAAAAGTTCCTCGAGCACAGTTTTTTTAAGTTGTTTACCGATTAAACTCTTTGATACTAAATGAATTGTGGTATTGGAAAACCATTATTGGAAATTGGCTGCTAATACCCAGTTAAAACTTATAGTGCAAAAAGTTATTGTTCATTGTTTTTATGCCTGATAAATATAACAGTTGTTCAGTTATACCAGCGTTCAATAATTGCCTTGCAGTGGAGATTTAACAGCCTAACAACTTGTAACTCTTAAATATTTTTATTAAAGACGGATTTAATTTAATATGATTTTAATTGTATTATTTCACACGATTTTGCTTCTAATGCACGTTTCTATATGAATTCAATATAAACTACATTATCCTTAAACATATTTTTACTCTTACTTTTTTTCTCAAGGAAAAACACTATAAATAATATTCAAGGTTTAAATCTTGGCAGAATATCTCGTTAAGATAAAGGAAATCACAACCAATACTCCTATATATAATTTAATAGCTATTGTGGATAAACATATATAAAAATTCGTTCATTTATTATTGTTAAAAAGGTATTTATACATTTACAATTTTATAATTTACATTTTTATTATTACAAAGTTAAATTGTAAAGTGAATATCGTCAAAATCCTATTTTCTTACAATTTCATTGTTCATTTAAGTATATTAATATTTTCAAAAAATCTGCCAGGAGATTAAATTAACTTCAGTTAACTTAAATATATTACAGGGAAAACATACAGAGTGTCCAAACGTCTAGTCAGAATATTATAATGTTTTAACCAGTAGAGATGTTAAAACAAATTATTAAAACTTCAATTAAAACTGATCATATCATTTCTACCCCAAAATAATATACTGTTTGAAGGAACTATCAAGTTATCATCACGGAGGACGGCCCTCAGTAAGTCCGAAGTATCGATAACGTGCTTAGAAAACAAATGTTTCATAACAAGATTCAATTGTTTAACACCTAAGGGGATGGGTACTGTGGAGTCAGGAACACATCAAATGAGATAATAGGTCGATCTGTACATTAGACTGGTCGTTTTTTAGGGGGTATTAAAGGTATTTATTAGAAGGCTATAAGACAACCCTGAAACATTAATCCAAAATAAAAACTAAATTACCAGCATGGTGGGCAGGCTTAGGACTGCGGAGGGCAAGGTCCAATGTTCGAATTCCCACTGAGCCAACGGTTGGTACTTTACTCGTTGAATAAAGTTCACGCACAGGCTTGCAAGCCCATGTGATCTGGTGAATGAAGTTTCATTAAAAAGATAAAAAATTTAAAAACTTGTTTTTAAATGGGGTATCTTTTTGGAAAACGTTCCCCATGGGTGGTAAGTCACTCTGTATTTGGAAAAGCGTTCCTATATATTGTTAGTATTTTACTATATTAGACGGAAAGGAATCTGTCAATCACCATAGTTAAGTTAGTTTCCGTAATTAACGAATTTAAAAATCATAGTCCTTATACTTTAAAAACTATCCAAATTAAAATTAAATAATTGTTAAAGTACGATAGTTGATAATTATGCTCTATCAGAATTTAATGTAATTTTTTATAACCGTTGTAATAAAAAAATAGTATAATATAAGGGGCAATTAGGCAGGATTTATCAAAATTATATATCACAAACTCAAACAAAGATAACATTTAATGAAAATTAAAATTTGTCTCTTTCATATGTTTGAAAACTAAAACGAGATGTTTTTTTCTGTTTCTACCCAACAACTTTTAAAAAAACACTAGACAAAGACAATCACCTATTAGTTAAATGCACTGAAGGTAACATTAATGATGTCGTAAAATATATTTAACTAAACGTATGTTAACAACTAATTTTTAATGTTTACAACTACTTATGTATACAACTACTTAATGTTTACAACCAACTCACTAAGTGAAGATGGTTCTGCTCCTTAAAACGAATGATTAAATGTTACACTGTTAAATGTTTGAATATTCAAATGTTGATTTTATTATGTCATAGACTACACTGCTGGTTTATTTCCTCATGAACAAGGATACATTGACAAGTCATTGAACATTCACAAAACCTAAAACCTAATTTACTGTCCAAATAATGTTCGGCTCTTAAGACACTACAAAGATATGAATAAATCGTTACCTCCAGATTATAAAGGTAAAATAATAGTACTATACAAACTCAATTTGTCAGTAAACTCAATAAACTAGTGTTTACAGTTAATTTTTAACGAAAATTCAACTAAAATATTGATTAACTAAATAATATTTCTCTTGGGATTATTAAACATAGTATCAGTACACGAATTTTGATAAATATACCCAAATGTCTACGAGCCACCACAAATATATATATGGTGTCCCTAAATCATAGAAATAATGAATTCCCTTAAGACCAATTTTAAGCTCTTACTTGACTAGCCACACTATCAACTTTATAAATGTCTCCTCCCAATTCAACTCCTTTATTTGGAAATTTTAACGAGCTCCTTTCTACGACAGCTTTATAATGACGTATTACATTCGCTATGTTTGTATTAAACAATTCTGAGATTCAAACTCACGGCCTTCAGTTTTGGAGTTAGCTGTACAAATATTTTAATGAACATATTTTCAATGGACTGGCCATGTGATATTTATAGGGAAAGCATTTTGTTCTATGCCACTAGACCAAACCGTTTACCACCTATGCATACTGAGCAGGTGATCTGCCTGAACCTGTATAGTGTTTTCCTCTTAATATAAATCTAGAGTATATATCATTAAAATAGTTTATTAATTAGTTTAAAATAGGTTAACTAAATTAAATGTTGTCTTTAATATTAATTTCAAACTGATCAATTTGAAGCTTTAAAATGAAAATAATAATGGGCTTCACCAACGAAGGCTTTCACATAAGATACTTAAACAATGTTATACTTGTTATTAATGTAACCTATAATGTACGTTTTTAATCGAGCTCTGCAACAGTAAAGATTAATATAAATCAATAAGTAACTCAAATAATAATGCAATGCTTTTTAAAATGTAGATGGAGAAAAATAACTAGCTTCACACCCAAGTTTTGGTGGTTAATTATTTTAAAATTCCTACATTAAAGCTATACATAAACTGCACAGGAAATAATAGTAAAACCTAGGGTGTCCATGTAGGATGGTAGATAAGGTTTATATGTTGTGTACAGAAGAGAAGAGTGCCAGGCTTATCAGTTAAATAAAAATCATATCAATACTACGTGGTTTGGATTCCACGTAAAGCTGTTGGTCCCTTAGTTTCCTTAGCTTTTGGGCTATTATAGTTTTTTCTTAGGAGCAGTCGACCTTAGTTAGTAACACTGACAACACTCGTTCATTTACACTCATCACACTCAATCACCCCTCATATTCGCCCATAGCTTGACGATCGGCGTCTTATTAATGAATAATAATAGTAATGGTACACTTGTTTGTATTATCCAATTAAAAGAATTTTGTTTTATTTAGAATTCAAAGATTTTCTTATAAATGTAACGTTACTGTTTCTACCTTAAGGTGTGGTAGCTGCCTTAGCTAAGAGATCACAAATTCGTGACAACTACTATGTTTGTTGTTCGTTTAGAACCTAGGATGTACGTACAGATTTAAAGATTTGCTGTGTACGTGAACAAAATAGCTTCCCAGAGCACATACTAAAGCGATTTATGTCCAACGTAATAAAACCATGAGAGCTATTAGTGGCACTCTCATGGCAACTTCATTACGCTGGCTTCCAGTGCCGTTCAGTATAGTGCCTCCATAAATAAGACGTAAGGAGGCAATGCTTAAAGAATTCAATAAGATCTAAAATGCCCCACATCTCCCCATCTCACAGGATCTCCCACGTCAGAACAGTCGCAAAAAATCTCAAAACCCGCATCTATGTACTGCTTTCCAGTTGAACAGATTAAATTTCTCGCTCAATATTATCTGGGCCATAGCACGGATAGTACAACAGTTTTTATGGACGAAATAAGTTCCTTATTTACAATCCGTCAATACCTGTAGGTGAGGTGAAGCTCCCTCGTAAGAAATTGACACTGTTCAATTGGTTCCGAACTGGCGTGAGCAGATTTATCTTCTAGAAATACAAATGGGGACTGACACTATATTAGCTATCTAAATTCGGGGATTCCATCCAAACAATGGATCACAGAGTGCCCTCTACGCTGTTTAACGGAGGGATTAGCCAGCATAAATAGAATCAGTGAGGCAGGTCTTAAATGGCTCGATGGATTGGATTTAGCTTTGAGACAGAATATCACTTGATTGATATTTTTATTTTCATTAATATGTAATTGCTTCTAGAGTTTTTTTCCCAAGTATACAGCAAATATCTTACATCATTTTAAGTTAGTAAATAGTAGCTGAGATGAAACCATACTCTATGTATATATTATTAAATGGCTTAAAGCAAATTTAATTCAAAGCCCCTTTCACACCATACGTATAAAAGTAATCTGGTACCTGTTTATGGCTTCTGCCAACCACTCCACGCATATTAACTTATTTTTTATTTATGTAGAGTCAGTAATGGCTTATAGTACACTATTTATTAAATGTTTTAGGGACACAAAAAGGGGTTTATCGTTTTTCCATTTTAAAATTATCTTTTTGAATTTTTTTAGTGTATGGGAGCTACCAAAAATGAAAACTAACTAAATTATTCAATCAATTTTAATCAACTTAATGGAATGTGTAAGGCCAAATATACAAATCGTATTAACTGAAATTCTACTAGGATTTCTTAAATTTCGAGAATACATTTCCAAATTTCAGTTTGTTTGATTTGTTACAATTAGGTAATTTAAAACCATGAGTAAGTGTTATAAAAATCACTTTTCCGTAAAAATTCCTCAAAAATATTTTGAAATACAACACTAGTATTTTCTTTAAATCAGACAGTGTATTTTACATAAACACTCAGCTAAAGATCTTATAATTTATGTAATAAGCCAACACGTGTATTGCTATTACCAAAATGTTTGTTCATATCCAAAGGGGAAAGTGTCGATATCATTTGTGTGGTCAATATGTCGATGTGTCAGACGTAACTGGACTGACTGCAGAAAATACCAATTGGCTAGCTAGAGAAACATGACTTGTTACTTAACTAGTTCTGGATATATTTGTTCATATCCCATGAGGGAAAGTGTCGATATCAGTTGTGAGCTCAATATGTCGATATGTCAGACGTGACTGGACGGACTGCAGAATATAGCAACATTGCTGGATAAACAAGGCTTTAGATAATATCTACTTCGCAGCTTTTATATAGCAACCCTTTTTGCCTAATAATGTCATTTTTATTTAAGAAATAGAATAATAATTTTGAAAGTCTGATTACAACCTAGTTTAGCAAAACTATTGTATTAATCTGTATGTCCCTTAAAGGCTAGCGGTTACAGTTTATTATTTTAAACAGATTAAATAATTAATTATTTAATATCTCATAATAAAAACCAAATGTTGTATAACTTTTCCCCAGTGCTGTTTATTTTACGTGTTATAGCCCCCCCACCACCCCCCCACTTGATCAGTGTTCTCCTTCTACCATCATTAGAATTTCTGTACCCAAAAGTAAAACTTGATTTGCACAAACACATCAATATAACATGCATATTTTGACTACTATGAGAGAATACGGGCTTAAAATCTTTCTTTTTTAAAATAGGATCTTTTCCGTTAATTCACTACCACTAGGCTACATTTTTTGTTTCCTTAATTAACTAACACTTGATAAATATTCTTTTTCTCTAAAAACTGTTCTCCAATCATTTTTACGTACACTATGGTATTCCTTAACCGCTAGGGATCCGATATCGCTGGCCTTACCTTATCGCTTTCCAAGAACTCATACACGGATAGCGTATGTAGCAGTAAGTCAATCATTGGATTTACCAGTTTGTGATCAAATTTAGTATCCACCTAAACTAACCAAACCTAACCGAAATTGCGATAAAAAAGTAGTGGTAGTGAAGTAACGGAAAAAGTAGTGGTAGTGAATTAATGGAAAATGTGCTAAAAATAAATAAATAAATTAAATTACCTAATAAGTTAAAAATGTTTTTAAAAACCCCGTTTAGGTGGGGTAAGCTGGAGGACACAAGTGTTAACATTTATATTATTATTATTTATTTAAAAATCTAATAATAACGCGATTTGTTTTCTTACACCTTGTAGTAAAACGTTCATTACATTATTCCATTATAATAATCCATGTGTCGGTGTGTTTAATGGCTAATATGGTCATTATCGGGGCTTACATGGTGAACAGCTAAGCTCCCTTGTAATGGCTCTTGTAATTAGCTTCTGATGGGCTTATTCATGTATGCAATGTAATTTACATTGGTATGACTTAAATTAGATACATCATTATTTAATGTAACTAACGTACCTATACTAAACCCACGTGGTTAATTAAAAAGCATAATTCAACCACTAAAAACATTTACAGGCTTGATTTAAATATGAACTGCAGTTTAAATTATATGGTTAATTTTTTTACCACTTCGAATTGATTTGTTTTTGATAATGAATTATTTCCTGGTGTTCCCATCATTTGAGGTTATGTATATTGGGAAGTATGTCAATGAAGCTGTGATTTATCATCTAATTATATTAAACAAGGTGATCTTCTGATGAAAAAAGAAAATATTTGACAACACTCTATACCCATTGTTTTATTTGTATTGTACAGGATTTTACTATCCTACATTGTTACATGAATACAGTAGAAAGCAACAATCATAACTCGTTGTTTAGTAAATAACGAAAATACGTCAAATAATTCAATTAGATGTTACAATTACTTTACTTTATAATTATATACTTGATACTTAATGTAGAGTAATTATATTCTTAATTACTTATCCTTACAAGAAAATCATGTATTAGTTATAATGTTAAAACATAAATTAAGGTGTGCAATTTCTAAACGGTACTGCTAAGGTATTTTCATGCCAGGGCATCATTTTTTACATCAATAAAACTAGTTTCTAAACCTTGTTATATCAAGAACATGAACCTATTCAATTTGTTTTCACTTTCAATGATCACAATATAGTTATATTAAAATTAAATTTGTAATACACAATAAATCATATAAAAGTTATTTTCGTTAGTTTCTCAATATGTGATTGTTCACCCACTTATCTTACTATCAAACAATATTGTTGTAGCTATACTTATAAAACTCATTTAAGAAAAGAGATAAATTAATTAACAAAATTGTATAAAAGACGTATGAATCTACGGTAGGAATCTAAATAGCTAAAGGAAATTAGAGATTAGTAGCGTTCTATGAAACCCTGGGCTCAAGCTAAACTTTAACAAGGACTCCCTTTTTTGCTAATTAAGGGCCTCGTTCTCATACAGACTGTAATATAGAGCTCAAAGTATTTTTCCTGGGTTACTTAAATAATTAATAATTTGTAATAAATAACAAAATATAAAAAAGTTGTCAGCGTGTAGTTTTTCACCTAGTTCAATTATTTAGAGTTTTAAACATATTGTAACAAATACGTTCAAAAAAAAATATATATATCCTTAAGAGGTGATACATTGCAAATGTTATTTAATCACTAATTTATCTTTAATTACTTGGGGTAAAAGTTGAAGTTAAAAGTTAAAGATCGTCTTATTACACTAGGTGAAGTCATAACCTGAGCACCAACGTCTTAAGGGTGACTTCCGAACTACCATCAGAGTGACCTTACATGGACGGGATCGTTAAAATGGTCACCCGTACAAGGGACAGCCACGCCCGATATTGCTTGACTCCGTCATCTTTCGATAACGTCGGGAATCTTCGATCAAGGCCACTGAAATGAGGTACAAATATTTATTACCTTATCTCAAAACCACTAATCTTAATAAATTTCTTTACTTACTTATTTGTTATTGATTAGGAAACTTTCGAACACTAACTTTATAACGCTTATAATTTATGTTTTTTTTTTTTTTAATGTAGTACAGTAGAACTGACAAACACAAATTTAATTACAATATGGATTCCCAATATAAGACAACAAGTTGCCATTTACGATGATAATCGATCAATAATATATCATTAGTCACGTAGTTTGTTAAGACTTTGCAGAAAATTAATTTAATTTCGATACACATTGTCTAACAAATCTAATAATAACATGATATTAATTTGCTATCGGTATACGAAATGATGACCCATTTAATAAATTGTCAGCCTTAGTTTGTAACAAAGACTAAAATTACTAATTCACGATCTTTCAAAATACACATTCACCCATATCTTGATGATAGATGAGTAAGTAAAATTTATGAATATTAAAAAAGTAAAGAGCTTTCTCTGTATTATTTTCCTTGATACAAAAAAATCAAACTTTCTATTCAAAGTATTTATCGCCAATTATTTTGTAATGAACCATCCTCAGGCATACATTACACTTACTATAAACTGTTCGATTCTAAACACGACATGATTGCAGGAAATGGTGTACAGAGACTTTAGACACATGAGTACATCGTGGTCGTATAATGTGTACAGAGGCTTTAGAGACATGAGTACATCGTGATCATGTAACATGTAAGGAGGCTTTAGAGACATGAGTACATCATGGTCGTGTAATGTGTACAGAGGCCTTAGAGACATGAGTACATCGTGGTCGTGTAACGTGTACGGAGGCTTTAGAGACATGAGTACATCGTGGACGTGTAACGTGTACAGAGGTTTTAGACACATGAGTACATCGTGGTCGTGTAACGTGTACAGAGGCTTTAGAGACATAAGTACATCGTGGTCGTGTAGTGTACAGAGGCTATAGAAACTCAAGTACATAGTGGTCATGTAACATGTACATATGATTTAGGGAAATAAGTACATCGTGGTAGTGTAACGTTTACAGAGGCATTAGAGACGTAAGTACATCGTTGTCGTGTAATGTGTACAGAGGCTATAGAGACATAAGTACAACGTTGTCGTTCAACATATACAGAGGCTTTAGAGACATTAGTACATCGTCATCGTGTAACGTGTACAAAGGCTTTAAAGACATAAGTACATCGTGGTCGTGTAACGTGTACAGAGGATTTATAGACATGAGTACATCGTGGTCATGTAACGTGTACATAGGCTTTAGAGACATAAATACATCGTGATCGTGTAACGTGTACAGAGGCCTTAGAGATCTGAGTACATCGTGGTCGTGTATCTTGTACAAAGGCTTTAGAGACATGAGTACAACGTTATCGAGTAACACGTTCAGATGTTTTAGAGACATGAGTACGTCGGGGTCGTGTAGTGTGTACAGAGGCTTTTGAGATATGAATGCGTCATGGTCGTGTAACGTGTACAGGAATTTAAGTATTAGGCTTTCTTTCACAGTATTTAAATATTATAATTAAAAGGAATAAAATTATTGAAACACTTTAAACTTCAATATAGTTTTGCTGTTATTGATTCCTGTCCCGACTCTAATATTAAATAACAGACATGAGTACGTCGAGGTCGTGTAGTGTGTACAGAGGCTTTTGAGACCTGAGTACGTCGTGGTCTCGTGTAATGTGTACAGAGGCTTTATAGATATGAGTACATCATGGTCGTGTAACATGTACAGAGGTTTTATAGACATAAGTACTTTGTCGTCGTGTAACGTGTATAGAGGCTTTAGAGACATGAGTACATTGTGGTCGTTTAACGTGTACGGAGGCTTTCGACACATGAGTACATCGTGGTCGTATAATGTGTACAGAGGCTTTAGAGACATGAGTACATCGTGATCTTGTAACATGTAAGGAGGCTGTAGAAACATGAGTACATCATGGTCATGTAACGTGTACGGAGGCTTTAGAGACATGAGTACATCATTGTCGTGTAATGTGTACGGAGGCTTTAGAGACATGAGTATATCGTGGACGTGTAACGTGTACAGAGGTTTTAGACACTTGAGAACATCATGGTCGTGTAACGTGTACAGAGGCTTTAGAGACATAAGTACATCGTGGTCGTGTAGTGTACAGAGGCTATAGAAACTCAAGTACATAGTGGTCATGTAACATGTACATATGATTTAGGGACATAAGTACATCGTGGTAGTGTAACGTTTACAGAGGCATTTGAGACGTAAGTACATCGTTGTCGTGTAATGTGTACAGAGGCTATAGAGACATAAATACAACGTTGTCGTTCAACATATACAGAAGCTTTAGAGACATTAGTACATCGTCATCGTGTAACGTGTACAAAGGCTTTAAAGACATAAGTACATCGTGGTCGTGTAACGTGTACAGAGGATTTATAGACATGAGTACATCGTGGTCGTGTAACGTGTACATAGGCTTTAGAGACATAAATACATCGTGATCGTGTAACGTGTACAGAGGCCTTAGAGATCTGAGTACATCGTGGTCGTGTATCTTGTACAAAGGCTTTAGAGACATGAGTACAACGTTATCGAGTAACGCGTTCAGATGTTTTAGAGACATGAGTACGTCGGGGTCGTGTAGTGTGTACAGAGGCTTTTGAGATATGAATGCGTCATGGTCGTGTAACGTGTACAGGAATTTAAGTATTAGGCTTTCTTTCACAGTATTTAAATATTATAATTAAAAGGAATAAAATTATTGAAACACTTTAAACTTCAATATAGTTTTGCTGTTATTGATTCCTGTCCCGACTCTAATATTAAATAACAGACATGAGTACGTCGAGGTCGTGTAGTGTGTACAGAGGCTTTTGAGACCTGAGTACGTCGTGGTCTCGTGTAATGTGTACAGAGGCTTTATAGATATGAGTACATCATGGTCGTGTAACATGTACAGAGGTTTTATAGACATAAGTACTTTGTCGTCGTGTAACGTGTATAGAGGCTTTAGAGACATGAGTACATTGTGGTCGTTTAACGTGTACGGAGGCTTTCGACACATGAGTACATCGTGGTCGTATAATGTGTACAGAGGCTTTAGAGACATGAGTACATCGTGATCTTGTAACATGTAAGGAGGCTGTAGAAACATGAGTACATCATGGTCATGTAACGTGTACGGAGGCCTTAGAGACATGAGTACATCGTTGTCGTGTAATGTGTACGGAGGCTTTAGAGACATGAGTATATCGTGGACGTGTAACGTGTACAGAGGTTTTAGACACTTGAGAACATCATGGTCGTGTAACGTGTACAGAGGCTTTAGAGACATAAGTACATCGTGGTCGTGAATTGTACAGAGGCTATAGAGACACAACTACATCGTGGTCGTGTAACGTGTACAGAGGCCTTAGAGACATAAAACTATCGTGATCGTGTAATGTGTACAGAGGCTATAGAGACATAAGTACATCGTTGTCACGTAAAGTGTACAGAGGCTATAGAGACATTAGTACATCATGGTCGTGTAACATGTACAGATGCTTTAGAGAAATAAGTACATCGTGGTCGTGTAAGTATACAGAGTCATTAGAGAGATAAGTACATTGTGGCCATGTAACGTGTACAGAGGCTATAGATATATAAGTACATCGTGGTCGTGTAACGTATACAGAGGCTATAGAGACATAAGTATAACGTGGTCCTGTAACATGTACAGAGGCTTTAGAGACATTAATACATAGTGGTCATGTAACCTGTATAGAGGCTTTAAAGACTTGAGTACATCGTGGTCGTGTAACGTGTACAGATTCTTTAGAGACATGAGTACATCATGGACGTGTAACATGTACAGAGGTTTTATAGACATAAGTACTTTGTCATCGTGTAACGTGTATAGAGGCTTTAGAGACATGAGTACATCGTGGTCATTTAACGTGTACGGAGGCTTTCGACACATGAGTACGTCGTGGTCGTATAATGTGTACAGAGGCTTTAGAGACATGAGTACATCGTGATCTTGTAACATGTAAGGAGGCTGTAGAAACATGAGTACATCATGGTCATGTAACGTGTACGGAGGCTTTAGAGACATGAGTACATCGTTGTCATGTAATGTGTACGGAGGCTTTAGAGACATGAGTTCATCGTGGTCGTGTAACGTATACAGAGGCTTTAGAGATCTGAGTACATCGTGGTCGTGTAACTTATACATAGGCTTTAGAGACATGAGTACAACGTTGTCGAGTAACGTGTTCAGACGTTTTAGAGACATGAGTACGTCGAGGTCGTGTAGTGTGTACAGAGTCTTTTGAGACCTAATTACGTCGTGGTCTCATGTAATGTGTACAGAGGTTTTAGAGATATGAGTGTGTCATGGTCGTGTAACATGTACAGAGAATTTAGGTATTAGGCTTTCTTTCACAGTATTTAAACATTATAATTAAAACGAATAAAATTATTTAAACATTTTAAACTTCAATATAGTTTTGCAGTTATTGATTCCTGTTATGACTCTAATATTAAATAAGATTGATATTTTTGCTATCTACAAATAAACTAAATTTACTAGCAATTTAATAACTACTGTTTTGCTGGTTGCTAATCACACTAAAGACGAACTCAAAGACCATATTTAATTCTCCCTCCATATGAACCCATAAGCCCTGAATCCAGAGTTTGCCCAATAGTAAACCAGCAATGCAAGTTGGGCAAGGAGAGGCCTCAGTTTTTTAGGTGCAAGGAACGCTGGGTGATTAAATCACTTCATTGAAGAAGTTATTTGAGCGGTCTAGTCGTCAGCCCGGATCGTGCCTTATTGCGTCAACTGCCACCAGGTCACAGCGGTGAGGGAAGGAGCAACTATGACAGATAAGCCAATTTTCTCAACCTTAATCTCCCAGGATATCCATATGGGTGGGGAATCATCTGATTAATAATATTAAATGATTAAATAATGATGGCATAGTGTTGACATTAATTAGTTGATGTAATTCCTCCGACTTATCATGAATTCGTCGTTATACCTTATTTAAATCCATTGAACGCCACTGAGGACCGAAGCACTAGTAAAATAACTGAATTAAGGCTATTTAGTAGTGTACAATCGAGGGATTTTCCAAGTTTTAATGTTGAAATAGATATTAGGAATGACAAAACACTCAACCATTGAACAGTACAGTATATAATGGCCAGCTGTGTCTCCTAAATAAAACGTAATGGACAATACAAGCTTTTGCGTAATCAGAAATGGTATATAAGACTGATAGCAAACTCTCAACTAACTTTCGAAACACAATACATCGTTCAAAACTAAAAATAAAAGACATATTACTGTGAAATAAAAAATAAAATTAGTTTATTCATAGCCAATCGTAAGATAGAAGATGCAGCTGTGATAAATTGAATAACATTTTAAATGTACTCGCCACGCAAAAGGTCATTAATAAACTAAAAACATCAAAATACCTTAATTTTATTTTACAGTTCAGCTTTGAAATAAAACTAATTAAAAATATATCATGACCGAATTGGGGTTGTAAGCAATTGAATTCAATTTAACGATAAGTAAAGACTACAGAGCCAAACCTGATTCATCAATTATTGGGAAACAATAAAGGACCAAGCAATTACAACGTAACTGCCAATTTGGGAATTGGATTGCAGAGTGCAGTTGTCATTGGGTACTGCAATACAGCAAGCATTTACGTTCAAGCACGTACAGCATCGTAGTGACCTAGTGCAGTTGTCATTGGGGTACCGCAACACAGCAAGCATTTACGTACAAGCACGCACAACATCGTAGTGACCTAGTGCAGTTGTCATTGGGGTACTGCAATACAGCAAGCATTTACGTACAAGCACATACAACATCGTGGTGACCTAGTGCAAATAATTGCTCTAGTCTACATTTTTGTAATATTTGAGCTCCTACCACAAACAAAAGCAAAAACAGTAAAATAGCTCAAAAATTTTGAATTGCAAATCACATCAGCAACTAAACAGGTAAATTTGTATACATATCCTCTGTCTATAAAATATACGGTTAATTATCATTATTTATAAAGTTATGAACGGCTACCTAACAGGTGTATACATTAAAATTAAACATTTAAGTCTTACAAAAAATTAAAGTGTAAGTTTGATAATTAGTTCGTAAAATTTCAATATAGTTTACGGGATTGAATAACTATATTAATATATTTAATGATGCCTAGACACTTCAACCTATGTAATATATTTTATGAAGAACTTTTACGTTATAAACATGTAAAAAAAATTAATCAAAGCGATAAATATTATGACGACGTATTACTGAAATCGACCCAGTTTTCACTGTCAAGAAAACTGTTATTATTCTTAAAAACTATTTTCAGCTGTGAATAGTTTTATCATGTACAACTCAAAAAATTTATTTTAACTATAGTAATTTCAGTTTATTTAATTGGAACTATTTATTAGTGTAAAAATTTATAAAAACTCTCTTATGTTATTTTATTTTACATAGTATTTTTACAATAATTTTACAAATGTTTCTTTAAGAGCAAGCTGATTAAATTTATAAAACGAAATAGAAATGAGAAACAAATAAATTTCACATGAAAAACTGCACCAAAGTAGTCCCTTTTAATTTTATGTCAGCTCATCTCATATAACATTTAAATTTTATATTAAAATATATATTAATAACTCTTTAGGTGGTAACATGTGTTATAATTAACTATAGAAGCTAATAATAAATTATTTTTCAGCTTATAAAATTTAAAGGTTATCTGTATCTAGGACTAACAATAATAAAAAACCCTTTACTTGAGTAGCTTGTACACGTTCAGAAAAAAACGATAGCGAAAGTATTTCAGGATATTCAACACACGAGTGCCGGACGCCGACAGAATCTTTTATCACTTTCACGATTGAAAGGAATTTCTCAACACCATTGACAGCTTCAAAACTATAGAAACTAAATTATATTATGAAATCCCCTTTTTTATATAATTATAGGTATGAGATGTGCTGAGTGTTCTTCATCGTTATTTGTCAAACATTATACACCTGTAACCGTTTTCCATACCTAAAACTTCGGTAGATAGTATGACAACTGTAGATAGCATATTCACCCTCTATATTTCACAATATAATAATTTTAAGTTGAAAAAATACTCTATAGTAAAATAACGTTTTAGTTTCTTTTACATAGTTTTATCAGTTAGGTTTGCATTGATAATTAACACACAATCAGTAAAATTTGTTGTTGGCAATAACAAATCTCAAAATGTAAGAATATTATATTTTAACCATTTTTCCAATGTATTCGTTTTGGTTGATTACATTTTCCAGTGGTAAAATACATCATCTAATTGGATCAGAATGTTATGCAAAATACATTGCCAAAAACTTTTAATGAAATTTCTTATCAAAATGCCATTAACCCTCGAGCGGGCGCTTGCGGAGTTTTCCTCCACACGATAATTTTTTGTTAAAATAAATATGCACAATTGGTTTCGGCAGTCGTGTCCGGCTACGTACCTCACGAGCCTCATTCCAGGAATCTCCCAAAGCTGTTGTTACCCCCCCTTCCCCCTTGGTTCCTTGTCAGTTACAATTCAGTGACGCAGTGTCAGTTTGCGGAAGTTTTCTCCGCGTGCGCCCTATCGCGTAAGTGGTTAGTGCGCACGCGATGTTATTTATATTCATAACACGTAAAATTGGCCAAACTATGTGTATATTTATACATATACCAAAATATATGTATGTTTTATGTATTATTTAATTTATAATTATTATTAAATATATTTTGTTTGCATAGATGTATAATTGCATTATTGCGGAGCTAAACTCCGCATGCGCCCTCTCACATAACACCAACAGTGATACCCATTTTATACTAGAAAATTACTCAATTTGTTTAATTAAAATATTACTTATATTTAGTTGAACAATTAATGTTATAACAATGACATTTGGTTCCTAATAAAGTTATTCAACATTTAAATAAAATATTGCGTTATAACTAGAAGTAAAATGGGTAAAATTTGTGCAATTTAGTGTTGCGGAATAAAACTCCGCATGCGCCCGCTCCCGTTTTATAAGTGAAGCGCCCACTGGAGGGTTAAGTTAATAGCGGAAACTTGAATCATATTTTTTTTTAGTACCATCTAAATTAACAACTGAAACAAGACTTAATTAGTCGTGCATAAGAAATCCTTAGGCCTTTTAAAATAGGTTTTCTAGCTATCTTTTCTTGCTATTCATGAAAAGAACACATATTTAAAAAAAACATGATCAAGGAGCAATTTCACACCTATTGGTCATTGGGGGATTGGAATATTAGACGTAAAATTGAATTACTTTGTTTGGAAATTGAAATGAAGCGCCATGATTGAGCCTGGAATAGTTTGAAGATATTGCATTCCAAAATTGGTTGACGTCGTTCATTTCGTCAATTCATCTTTATTTACTAATCAGTATTTTAACATATTAATTACAAAACTGTTACCCCTAAGTGAATTGAAAATCCTTTATTTAACCACCTTATTATAAGTACTTCACAAGATTAAGCATTAATTGTAATGATATTGTGTTAACTATTACTTAACTATTGATTTTGTTTCATTTATCATTATTTACTACTAGAGTTTGGATTGAAGTTTTATAATTTGTATATTTAAAATATATTTAAAGTGCCTATTCCCTATTTCAACTTTCAGTCAAACAATCAAAATATTTTTGTTTCTGTCCTACAATTTTCATTATATTTTACATATTCTCTAATTAAACGGGTTGTTACTATTTATAGAAAGATTCGTAATATATCGACTGCTTCCCAAAAATTCTAATTAATGAAGAGAGATGATAAAACATCTTAATATTACACGGCAATAGGTAACATTATCTGGTGAATTAAAGGTAACATTATTGAAGCTGAATAAAGCTGCTGAGGCAAAATTAATGTCTACTAGTACTATAAACAAATTAAATTTTGGGGGGTTTCGTAATTCTAAATTTGAAAGACGTGTTTCGTCTTTCAAATTTGTAAACAAACAATTAATTAGTGGAATTTTATGTCAACTAATTTACTTAACTAGTTGGTTTTTGAATGAGGTAAACTACCTACAGTTTTTGAGTTACCATCACTGTTCTTATACAAAAGAAGGGATATTCTAATAACTTAAATAATTATCGACCTATTAATTTAGTTGATATAGCGTCAAAAGTTATTGAAATGGTTATTCAAAAATTATTACATAGCTTTTTTTCATCTCAATTCGGATTAATTGAGAATTTATAAACAATTAAGGCAGTGGGGAATGTGGTCTCTTTAGTCACTAAAAGTTTTGAAAAAAGTCTTAGGCCTGCTTCCTGATCTAGGAAAGGTTTTTGATCTAGTTTAACAGGCCTTCATATAAATGCACTAACGCCTATATTTTTCTACTTACCTGATCGTTTTCAATTTGTAAGGCTGGGTGATCAGAAATCAATTCTTCAACATTGTAATAATAATACGATTTATTGCATAAAAACCAGTATAGTCTCTTCTTGCTGTCTAAGACAAATGTTAATAAAGCTTGTTTTAGTCAAATTTCTTTTCAAATTCAGTTCATAAAAATACTGAATGCATGAATTAAGTTCCATGCATAATAGAACTTCCAGGTTTTCCAGGTTGTTATTTCGGAAAGAGAGTGTTGTATCGTCAGCATATTGAACCAATTGTCCATTATGGACGATGGAATTCAAACTGTTGACATAAATTATGAATAATACTGGCCCAAGGATTGATCCCTGTGGGAATCCATAGGTCAGTTTAACTTTTTTGGATGTGGCACCCGAGATTTGAACATATTGGTATCCGTCTTTCAGAGAAGACTTCAGCCATAGAGTGGCAGACCCCGCAAGCCACATTAATCCAACTGGTACAGGAGTTGATGCATACAGTCGAATGCTCTATAGAGATTGAAAAATATACTAAGAACATGTTCTCGTCTGTCCAGTCCCTCAACAACATTGTTCATAAAATTAGTCACTGCATCAATTGTGCTCAGACTTTTTTCTTAAACCAAACTGTCCTTCACTCAGAATGTCATAGGTTTCCAAACAACTGAGGAGTCTTTCAAGAAATAGTTTCTTGTAAACTTTACTCAGAACCGGCAAGATTGATATAAGATGGTAATCGCTTGCTATGGTTTGGTCATCCTTTTTAAAGATGGGAACAACCTTAGCTGTTTTCTAGGAATTAGGATATTCCCTTGAAAAAAAGAAATATTTATTAATTTTCTATGTGGTTCAATAATACTCTTATAGCAGTTTTTGAGCAGCCAAACAGACTTTCCGTAGGCGTCACGTGTCTTTTTCGATTTCAGCCTCAGTATCACCCGTTCCACCTCCTCCCAGCCAACAGAGGTCAGAACCGTGGATGTTACAGGTTCCCTAACAATTTTGAAGCGTTGGTGTGGTCAATAATTTTTAGGATCTATTAAAGCTACTGAAGCAAAGTAATCACTTAATTCATTTGTGACTTCGTGAGGAACTAACTTTCCCATTTTATTAAAAGAAATCAGTTTACTAATTTTTCTGCGTTCTTCTTTGGAGTTACTATGAAAAATGTTCAGTTTTCTTTAGCGGTTTAGTAATTATGCAAGATTACCTTTTTGAAAATGTTTCTGTATTTTCTTAACACAATTTTAAATTCTTCACTGTTGGTTGTTTTCAAAATGGAAAGCAAAAACTTAAGCTTTTGCCTTGAAACAAGAATACTCTGTGTTATCCAGTTATTCTTTTTTATTCTTGATTTATTGTTATATTGTTTTAATGGACAAAATATATCAAGGTAATAGTTGGAGCATTCATGGAAAACCTTAAATGCTTCGTTTGGTCTTGTGTATTTTTAAGTAGATCCCATGATTAATTTTTCATATAAAAATTGAATTCTGTAATGTTTTGGGGCTGAATGATTCGTTTCAAAATGAAAGTAGCATTATATATTTTTGTAGTACATCCATTAAGAACGACCTCCTGGGCATAATGATCGGAGATGGCCGTTTGACAATCGAAACTGAAGACTTTGGAACATTCATTATAACATTGTAGAGGGGTGTATACTTGACAAGGGCGTCACTCTGGTTGGCGTGTTCACGGACCGATTTAGATTAAAAGAAGTTAACACATCACGAAACCACTGGGTAAGGGGGTCAGTGTGGTCCATCACATTTATGTTAAAACTACCAATTAAAATGAATTTAGATTTGAAAGATTGTGAAAGGTTTAAAAGGTATTCTAGTTTTTGAAAAAATGAATTTTGGTTAGAATGTTTGTTGGGAGATCTGTAAATTCTTATGACAGTCAGGTTGCCGTACTGTTCTGTTTCGATATTAATTCCTGTGACCTCAAAATATATATCAACCGTAAAAGGAACTTTAAAGCGGTAATGTTTCACTGAGTTTTTTTACAAATATTGCCACACCACTCTGATGATATCTTCGAGTAAAACTTTCTGTTAATACGTACTTTTGAAATACAAAATTGTGTTTTGTGGATAACCATGCTCAGAAATTACAAATACGTATGGCTTAAGCTCATCAGACAATGTGGCAATCTCGCCGTCTTTACTCGTGGAAATCTGAGTATTTTGATTGGGAATTTGGAGGTGTGAAAAAGATGACATTTTTATCGAAGTTTGAGATTTAAATATTGGTGGACCTGATGTCTCTATTTCATTTCTTTTAGAGCATAATGGCATAAAAAACATTGTTATCTGCAAGAATGTTAATATTAATAGGAGAATCTTCTAAAGAGTTCTTAGTGAACAGCGATTTGGAAGCGGTTTCAGCATAGGTCAGAACCTACACCGTCGTGGTTGGCTTTGGAGAGGGCAAGAGGCTGACGGAGGATACATCTGGTACGGGCTGAGTTTGAAGCTGGTAGTGGCGTTGATTGTTCAATATTATTTTCAAGTTCTCACTATAAGGCCAGTAAGGAGACGTTTTCCACTATTCTTGAGATGTATGCCTCGTAATAACGAGGTCTGTAAATTAAGTAATGAGACTGATTTTTTTTAAATTTTTTATTCCAAAAGAATTACAATTATATATTTTCACCTTCAAAATAACTTCCATCTGAGGCCACACAGCGCTGGAGACGTTTCTTCCACTCCTCATAGCAGTTCTGGAACTCCGATACTGGAATAACCTTCAGCTGGTCGGTTACAGCCGTTTTAATGTTTTCGACTGTCCCAAAATGATTTCCCTTGAGGTGATTTTTCAACTTTGGGAAGAGAAAAAAGTCACAAGGACTCAAGTCAGGCGAATACGGAGGCTGAGGAGCCACATGAATGTTTTTACTGGCTAAATACTCGTTTATTGAAATTGCTGTGTGACAAGGAGCATTATCGTGATGCAACACCTAGTTGTTCTTGATGTTTGGTCTCACACGAATGACCCTTTTTCGAAGTCTTTGAAGAACCTCCCGGTAAAAGAATCGATTGACCGTTTGACCTTGGGGTAGAAACTCTTTGTGGACGATTCCGTGGATATCAAAAAAACAAATCAGCATGGTTGTGATCTTTGACTTCGCCATACTTGCCTTCTTTGGCCTCGGAGAGGTTGAAGTGTGCCACTCCATGCTCTGGCGCTTGGTTTCTGGGTCGTACTCAAACACCAAAGACTCGTCACCAGTAATGACACGTTCCAGAAAATGGGGGTCATTTTCAATTGAATCCAAAAAGTCAAGGCACCTTTCCTTCCTGATGTTCTTCTGGTCTTGCGAAAGGTTTTTTGGAACCATTTTTGCATAGATTTTCCTCATCCCCAATTCATTTGTTGACTCAAATTTAACTCTTCCCCGATCATTCTGACTGTCAACCGACGATCTGAACGCACAAGATCCTGGATTATGTTGACATTTTCATCGGTTCTTGAAGATGAAGGCCTTCCGCTTCGTGGTTCATTTTCAATCGACTCTCTTCCTTCTGAAAATGCCTTAAACCAACGAAAAACCTGGGCTCTTGACAAAACACTATCTCCGTAGGCCTGCTGAAGTTTAAGAAGAGTTTCCGTTGCACTGTGCCCTAGTCTGAAGCAAAACCTGATAGCACACCGTTGCTCGAAATTGATGGCATTCATTTTTAGAACTCAACAGAAAAAAACTGTTTCACAAAAACAATCGCTACGCACAACCAAATGACTCGAGTGAGGTCAAACTCGTACTGAAGGTGGATAACATGTTCCTCTGCAGCACCACCAAGCCCCGCGCTTCCAGTGTTGCCAGATCAAACGCAACGTTGCCAGTCTCATTACTTAATTTACAGACCTCGTATGGTGTCTTGAGATTCGGCTTATATCCAGAATTTCAATCTCCTGAACTCGGCAGCACAGCTCGGATAAAAAGTTGTTGACTAGCCTGATGGTGAGGTGAACAGGGCTTGATGAGTGAAGGTCATACCTAGTGGTCAGTGGTGTTACTAAAACGGTTGATGCCTTAGTGCAAGTCTCTTGTACCTCTTCCATATAGTCATATATGTAGTGTTTTCTTCCCTTATCAACATCATTTGTACCCACCATAGCAAGAAACAGTGATCTTGGGAAGGTAGGACGATTGTAGGCTTAATGTTGACTAGGCCGGCCCCAGTTTTCAAACTCCACTTATTATAGGGCCATGTCTGACCCTATCTACAATCATGCCTGTCATATTTCAGACGAGGCTATCACCAAGTATCGTAACACTGTGGAATGGGATGCTCGTTTTTTCTGTGGATAATTACTAGTTTTTGATTGTTTTATGTTGTAATGAACAGAAGTGGAATTAGTTTTATTGCTTTGTCTATTTTTATTTATGTTTTTATTCGTTTTTACTATCAATGTTGTATCCTTAATGATCTCATCACATACTTAATCTCTTAGTAGGTCGAAATGATTATTTACCAAAGGCAAAGGAGAGTAGTGCAGGTTGTGGTTTGAGATTGGCTGAGGTGTTCCTGTCGAATAAATATTATTTTTTAGTAGCTTGTTTCAGTTTTCAGCTTCTAAACATCTCAGGCTTACTATAATGTTTTTTGCTTCTTCCTTCAATATTGAGCATGTTCGAAACGGGCTCTTTGGTTGGGTGTTAACTCATTCTTTGTTTGGTCCTCTCTCAGTTCTTCAGCAGTACTGGCAAAGGTGCGGGTCACATCAGACTGTTAAGAGAAATGGTGTTGGGGGAAGAACAATGTTTTCGGTGTACTGGAGAAGCCTCTGATCTGAGTCAATGGAATGATCTAAAACAACACTCAGTTCTTCACAGAGTGTAACTAATTCTTCTTAACATATCTAGTGGTGTGCCACAGGGCCCAACATATCCGTTTTGGGCCCTTTCTTGTTTATGGATTACAGAAATTGTCTTCCTATTTTTTATCATTTAAGTAAAACCGTCATTTATTTGGCTATGATAAGTTTCTTTTAACAACCAACAGCAATATTGAAATTAGTAAAGTCACACTCAGGTATTTGACAGAGAGGGCAGTCCTCTGGTTCGATGGCAATGGGGATGTTGATAGTCAGTTTATCCTGAGTTCATTACTGCCACTGGAAACAAATCAGCTGCCTTACTTGGAGTTACTTTAAATAGGAAGAATTATTTTTGGAGAAATCACGCCGACCCTTAAAGTTATCGCATATCGAGAGTTACCCATACTCTACAGTTGGCTAAATATAATATGATATAATATTTAACACTATTTCATTTAAGACTTTTATTCTATTGATTTATTTTTGGCTTCTAATAGTTATAAATTTAAAGTGTTAGCTTTGTTCACCAAAAGATTACATTGAACTTAAAATTTAATCTTTTAAATTTTAATGATTAAACTGTAAAGCATTTTTAAACTCCATAGTTAAACTTCTTACTCCTTCAAATGTTTATAATGTCAATTTAATAGTCTATATATTTAATGCATAGATCAAACAACATATCTCTAGTAATTGTATATATTTATAATTAATATAATTTTATTTATACAACCTTGATATCATAGTGTGAGCAATCAATCAATTAGTTTTAACAAGAGTTGTTATTTTTGTTATTATTGCGAGTTGTTAATGTACTAACGGAACAAATATTTTGAGAATCCGGGGAATTTCCAGTCAGTAAACTGAAATGTGTGACATTTGTTTGGGGGTATGCCGAGAACGTAGATGTACGCCGTGGTATTCCAACAGTTCATCGTCACGGTACTTTGTTGAAGTAGCACGTAATGAATATTGTGGATTGATAACAATTTTTTATTGCTAAAAAAGTTCATTTTATATTGTAACATACGTAAAATGTACTGTAATAATATCCTTTGCCAGCTTAGCACACTTTGAAAGTGTATCTTACATTCTACTCAGAATTTTTTTCTATAATTAATAAAACTGAAATGAAATGAAAATATATTTATTCCCCAAACATTCAAATGTATACATCAGTAAGTTAAATAATATTGTTCAACATAACAATACAAATAATACAAAAATACATTGAAAAATAATATAAGGTAATCGTTAAACAAACTGTCTAAAATAAAAATAATAGAAAACCGTACAGTAATTCCTTTTCATGGGAAAAGCCTACATGGGCATACTGCCTGTGCGTAGGCTGAGTTGCAAGTATTTTTTTTTTTTTTTTTTTTTTTTTCAAAAAGGACTACAATGTAATTGTTCTATTACAGATTATTATATAAGGGGAAAATATTTTAAATGTACGTCTATACTAACTAAAATATACTTAAATAAGAATAGAAGGTAAACAATATTTTATAAGAAGGAAAAAATATGTAATATTTATAAATAATAATAATATGAAATTTGAAATATGGAAAAAAGTGGTAGCACAAATTAATTTAATAATTAACACTTCAATGACATTGCAACCTGGAGGTGAGGCAATCATATTCAAAAAGTAATCACTGACATTATGTCAAGTTAGGAAGGGCCAGAGAAACAAGTGCATGCAGGATGATGCCCTGTGAATATTTCTCGCAATGCACACATAACTGCAGTCATTGCCTCTCGTAATCCAGTCTCAACACAAAACCCTCATACAAAGGCCCACTCATATAGCACCGGCCTCGGCCACAATTCATCCAGTGGGGGGGGGAGGGAGGAGTAGCTTGCATCAAATCCGCCCGTAGACACTAGTAGACACTAGTAACTGACCGTCTATAATCTCTAAAATTGACTTTAATAAAGTAACATGCTCTCTTTTTTATTTTGTGGCAGCAAAGCAAGCCTTATAAACTATAGTCATATGTACTTAATCTAGTTATTTTGGAAATTTTTCTTTCTTCAACAAATGTAATCTAAAAACAATAGTAATGGCCTATTAGAGTGATTCATTACCCAGCTAAAAATGATGAGCGTGTCGTGTTTTACGAGAATCCAATTAATCAAAATGAATATGAAGAGGGTACATGATTAAATATCTGGAGTGGTTGTAAAATTATTTTTTAATAAAAAGGTAGATCAAAATTGTGTAATTTTTATTTAAATGATTTATAATAAACTAAATATCACAATACCAAAAAGTGTTATTTCCAACATTCGTTGAATTATAATTAGTACTATATTATGTATAATTTCAGTATATATTATCAGCACCGTACGTTTATAGATGGGTGGGTGAGTCATTAGCACAATCGTACCTACTGTATATAAATATAACTGGTTCTATAACCTATACAAGTACAGCGGTATCAAATGCTTTATTCTTCTTGGGTGTTATACGGATTCCTTGTAAAGTTATAAAGTCACGGCGAAAAAAAAAATCTGTAATAAACCATGAGTAAAGAATTTAGATAGAAAAATATACTATGTAACTTAAGAAGTTCAGTAGATATAGTAATATTTTACCACACTATATGTAAATCTCTCTGTAGTTATAGTGATGTATACATACTAATGCTCAACAGCCTACCTATGATTGCTACTTGTCTTTAAAGTTGACATAATTACTATAAGGATATATCATTTCCCTTACTTTCCTGGTACTCTATTGTCCCATGTTAAATTATAACAGAGCAATTATTCAGAGAATAGAGGAGCTAGTGTTCAAAGAATACGCAAGTCATAAATTTGTTTAACTGTATTTTTTTGGTCATGTGCAAAACAATTTTGTTATAACTGTCATTAGAAAATAATTATTTATTAAAATCGATTTAATTTCACACTGTGAATTTCAAATTCATCTTAAAAATTTAAATACCTCTCTAAAATTAATTATATAAAACATGTATACATTGCAAACTATTATTCAACAATAGTTGTATTATAGCTCCTATTGGCCGAGAGGCTTCTGAAGCACTGATCGACTCCCCTTATATATATATATATATATATATATATATATATATATATATATATATATAAAACATTACACTTTCCTCTTTCACACATAAGCATATGTCGACCAATAATAAAATAACACTCACTACCTTCTCACTAGTCGTCTTTATCGTTTATTCAACGAAGTTAAATTGGTGAACTCCTCTTCACGTCCTATCCATAACTTAATTTTTTTCTTTGATTTTCCATTATTTACCTAATTAATATATTGTGTGTTAGTCTATATTCTTGTTATCATAGGTCCATTATCAGACTCTACTTTGTTTCAATAATTTATTTTTCATTTACCTTTACTTAAAATTAATATATTTTATAGTTATTAATGATTAAGTTTAATAATTTAATTTGGTTATGTATTTAGTATGTAAGGCTTACTGAGCAACTCCTCTCCACACACAGATGCATAGTCTACGTGTGGAGTAAATTCAATTATTATATTTATGTAAGCTTGTAATTTTTTTCATATAAAATTGATTTTGAATTTGAACACATCAATTTCTAGGTGCAATACCTTCCTTCTGTTACGGCCAATGTAACTTAGTTTTATAATTTATTATTAAATAATCAACAAAATCAAATTAAATAAGACGTCCAGGAAAGTGTTTGCGATAGTAAGAAAACAAATAGTAACAATGAGATGAAAGAAGTTAAAAAGGACATTGGAAATGCTTATGACGTAAAAACTGCATAATTAATACTCTTTTAGTAAATTTCTAAAAATAATCTATTTAGTAATGCATAACTAGTTATTGTTCATTACACATTTAAAATATATTCTGTAAAAACTTTTTCTAAAAAATCTATCAGTAGATGTATTTTGATTGTATCCAAACGTAATTTATATTGTTTAGAAGAAAATGAAATGAAATGAACCGAAATGAAACAAAATGAAACGAAATGAAACGAAATGAAACGAAATGACACGAAATGAAACGAAATGAAACGAAGTGAAACGAAATGAAACGGAATGAAACGAAATGACACGAAATGAAACGAAATGAAACGGAATGAAACGGAATGAAACGGAATGAAACTGAATGAAACTGAATGAAACGAAATGAAACGGAATGAAACGGAATGAAACGGAATGAAATGAAACGGAATGAAACGGAACGAAACGGAACGAAACGGAACGAAACGGAACGGAACGAAACGGAACGGAAAACGGAACGGAACGAAACGAAACGAAACGAAACGAAACGAGACGAGACAAGACGAGACGAGACGAGACGAGACGAGACGAGACGATACGAGACGAGACGAGACGAGACGAAACGAAACGAAACGAAAATGAAACGGAACGAAATGAAATGAAATAGATTTATTGCTTTTTGAGAATATGTACTTATTGTATAGTAAAAGTCATGTTATTATTAATAATGATCCTACAAACTAATGATACATTAAGTGATGTGATAAAATAACTATAATAACAAAATCAGCAAAGTTTAGTGGGGGAGTTCATTCGTTCACAGAGTAACGCATTCATTCACTACAAACACTCTTCTATAGCAATATAACATTCATACAGGATCTCTCCCGACCCGTCCGCAATTTAGGAGTCTGCTATTAATTCACCCACAGAATAACAAGCGAAAGCCACTAAGTAGCCTTTTAACCGAGACTTGAATTTGTTGAATTCTTTCAAAATATTTAAGTAATGTTAATTTCAACGAATAAAGTATTAAAGATGAATTTACGAGTCCAAAAATTCCATAAGTATTGTATAATTGTCTGTAGTTATTTATAAAAGATTATTTTCTTTTATTGTATGTTAAAAAGGAATTCGTCACAACAAATAGCGTGTTTCCATTGGTTTAAAATTTATTCATGGATAATTGTTCCTTTTTATAAAATACCCCTTATGAAATGGAATGGGTATGTTATGCTAATGATACACAACACGTTGCGTGTAAAGATATTGTATGAGTCAGTACAACTATGGATTTTAGTTATTAATTATAATTCATTTTTCACATATACGGTACAGTTTATGCGCTCTAATATTTCAACTATTACTTTTGTTCAGGTTTTCAAGTTTAAATATTGTTCTATAGTTTTACCAAAATAATTTACATATTTTACTTGTTTAATAAGAACATTTTTTTAAAAGATTTCTGTTTACCAGTTTATCTTCTAAGGTTGTAGCTTGCTGCTTAAAGCTTTTATTTTCTGCCTTAAGATCTTCAACTAACAATATATTCTTCCATTTTCCCCGTTTGTTCCTTTAAGGCTTAAGTGTTTTCTTCTAACTTGCCATTGAGTGTGTCTTACTCTTTATTTAACTCTTGTCGAAATTTGGGGTTCTTTTCTTTTATTTATCGCAAATCCTTCACAAAATCATTCAACGTCAAGTCTTGAACAGCACTTGTTCGGACTTGGTTTCGATAACGATGTGTACGCTACGAGCTCTGACTCATCACTGAATTATAGTCGTATTTTGTAGATTAGAGTAATTAGAAGTGTTAAATGAGCTGCAAAATTGCATAGATTAATAATATACCCTGTTTAGGTAAATAACTATTTACTTAACAAATTTATAATTTACTTTCCTTAAAGTACTAATTATTATATCGCGTTTAAATCATAAATGTATTTTCTTTTAAGTCTATAAGAATGTTTATATTATATGTCACATTTATTTTTAAATTATATTCTCAAACATGCACTACATTGATAATCTGTGATTCACAGGGGAGACCCCACAGGGTGTAGTTAAGGGGTTAAATGGCCAAAAGCCAGATAACGGAGAATAAATGACCAGTTGGGTGACGCATGTGTTATCTGATTGCGTGAGTCCACTAACTCAGTCCAAGGGGCAACTTCATTATAACTTAGATGACTTTCTAAAAATTCAAAATATTGTACTTATTTCGTACCGTAGTATACACTACAATATTTTTGTAACTTAAAAAAGGTATTTTATAAGTTTATCAATTATCAATTATTTACATATTATCAGTGATTACCACTACCCAAAAGTTTCCTCTTCATTTCCTAAATTAATACTTTTGTTAATCAAGTATTTGCACTACGATTGAATAAATAGTAGTTAAATAAGCAATAAAAACTCTCAAGAATATTTTTGTTGAATAGTATATTAATTTATTAATCTATAGAATAAAATACGAATAAATATTGCATATTATATAACTTAACTATGCCTAACAAATAGGATATTAAAAAATTGTACGTTTGTATAATGCACAAAAAACAACATTGCTGATAGTCCCTCTACATAAATATTATGAAAAACTGTTTACATCCTACTGGGTGATAAGTACAAAAGGAATATTTATGTAGAGATTTGTCAAGCTCTACATCCTACAACTTCTTACATCCTACTGGTGATAAGTTCAAACAACAAATTCGTTCGAAATTAAGTTTAAAAACAATTGAATGTATGCTTCCTAGACAAAAACACAATGAATACTTCGTTTGCTATGCTTAGCTTATTTTTTTTATCTTAGCCGTAGATATGTGATTACAACCGATCTACATTTATTTCGTTTTAAAACACGAAAAAAATTTAAATTTGGATTTTTAATACCGATGTAATCAAGGTACATGACTTAAAATAAGTAGATACCACAGTTATTGTACAAATTATCAACCAAAACGTTGATAAATTGACTATTATAACAATTATTTCTTATAAAATTTGTTAGTAGAACGTCATAATGGTGAAATATTTTATGGTTAGAATAATTTTTTTGTTCTTGAGGAAGTCCTACTCGACGTTCCAACATGGTACAAGCCAAGACTTGTTCCAGTTCTTAAAATAACAAATAATGTTTGTAGTCTTACTTTTATTATAAAAATAAAATTAATATTTTTGCAAATAAAATATAAGAAACACGATTTTCCATCACACTTTAAAAAGTGCAAAGTTGATAACCCTTCCTCCCACCCACACACGCATGATGACTTTGGTCCTTCCACTCACCTATACACATACGGAGTTTATAGTCCTTCTACACACGTACAATTGTTATACCATCCCTTCTATCCACACACGCATGATATTTACTATCGTTTCTCTCACCCTCTCACGTGTGAAGTTGATATTTCTTCCTCTCACCCACACATGTAAATTTGTTATGGACCTTCCTCCCATCTGCACACGAATAATATTTTTTGTCCCTCTTTTCACCCACAAAGGTACAAATTTTGTGTTCCTTCTTCTCGCCTACACAAGTACGAAGTTTGTGGTTCTCCTTCTCACCCACACACGTGTGATATTGTTGGTCCTTCTTCTTACCCATAAACTTACGAATTTTGTGGTTCTTATTCTCACCCACACACGTGTGATATTTTTGGTCCTTTTTTCTTCTCACCCACACAGTTCGAAGAGTGTGGCCCTTATTCTAACTCACAAACGTACACAATTTGTGGTACTTCATCTCACCTACACACCTATAAAGCGAGTGGGTCCATGCTCTCACCCACACACGTACGAACCTGATAATCCTTCTTCGCTTCCACAAATGTACGAATTCCATAGCCTTTCCTTTCACCTACACACTTATGAAGTTAATGACTTTTTCTTCTACTCATACACGTATGAATCTTATGGCTCTTTCTTATTTTATTTATTTTCTAAAAGTCCTTAAGTTACCCTAATATTTTAATCGGGAGGGTTAGAGGGTCTGAATGAAGCCAGTACGGATTCTGTGGACTGGTTAAGAGATTTACACTTAGCTGTGTAAAGGGATATCTTTATAATTGAAGTCTTATTTTTGTCATAGTTTAGTTTCATTTTAAATTCGTCACAGTTAACACAAACACTGCTTTTTGAGAACTCTCATTTTATCTTAATTGGGTTTTATTGTTGCTGCCATAAACCAAATGATATACATACATACATTCTACTTTAATACGCAACGCTATCGTATTTAACAACATCAGTCTTCCTCATTGTTAAATACTGATCTCCTTTCTAGCAGCATTTTACTACACCTTGTTATGTTCTCATTCCGTTCTACGATTTCCTCATATCAACTTCTGGCCTGAACATAACACCCCGAAACATGTAGACGATTGAAGCTGGCGTGACTCAGGAAACTTTTAAACGTATTGATGGAACGATCAACTGGCAAATTGCTACCTTCAAAACTTTCATCCAGGTCTTTTACGGTGGCTGTTTCATTTTGTAAAGAGGTTTGTAAGAGCACAAAGTGTGTCACTAAAAAAAAATATTGATTATATATTTCCAAATAATACCACGAGCATGAAAACCATGTTTAAGATTATTATAATATAACGTTTTATAAAATACAGTGTGTCTCAAAAGAAATACACAAATTTTGAATACAATACTCTTGTAGTACAATACATGTTATTGCCTCCTACAAATAAATATATTTGATTTGATTTGAATATTTCAATCGATTACACAATATTAAATAAAATTAGTTCAATAAATAATAATTCATTATTTATTTGATTAAAATTTACTTTACTTACCAATGTGTTCAATATTTAATCAATATGTGATATAATAGAACAAATTAAGGCGATATACATTCAAAGATTATTAATGTACCAATAAACTAAAATTACAGGATTAACTAAGTGTTAGAGAGTAAAAATGTTTCTAAATAATGCTTTAAACGTATATATAGGGTGGAAAAAAATATGGAAACGCTTTCACAACTTTTGTCTCTTAAAAGTGAAGTCATACAAACTTTTAAAAGTGGTCATTGTTACAAAGAACCAAAGAACATAATTTTTGACGCCATTAGGAACATTTCATTTTTTCAGGGAGTGGCCCACGAGGAGGTGATCGAAATCTTCAACGTAAGCCTAGGTTGAGTTTTATATCAAATTAAAGGTATATTCAAGAGAAATTAATCACCGCAAACCGAACTTTGGAAGATTTATTCTTTCCAGAGTAGCAGTCATATAAATTTCAATTTGTGAATAGGCTTGCCACGCTCTCGGTCAGGGTTCGATTCCCTATAAGATCACTAATAGTTTTTGCACTGCCACTCCTGCGGTTTGGAAGTCCGTGGTCCCCAGGTTTAACTTGAAAATGAGTACGAAGTTGTAGTCCAAAATTTTAACAACACAAGCATTGGTCTTGTTAATGAATTTTAATCTACTTAATTTGCACTTATTACAAACGTTATAGTTTTTCTGTCCTTTGGCCTGCATAGAGAACAGTGCTTCCACTTTAGGTACTTAAGAGATGCATTGATGGGTTGTGATGGATTGGCAGAAGGAATTTCTTTCCTAAGAACATTACAAATTGTCTTTTACATGCCAGTCTTTTACACACGTACAGGGGTATCGACCCACCTGCCCACCCATACACGTACAGTGTTATTATTATATTTTTTTTTTCAACAAAACTATTTATCCGCTATTTAAAGGCTGTAAGTAATTTATTCTGACCTAAAATTATTTTTTATGGAACACTATTATTAAAATATATCAAATTATCTATGGAAAAAAGAATGTTGTTGTGATAGGTTTCCATATTTTTCCAACCCTGTATATACGTTTAACGCAACAGTTAGAAACATTGTTATTCTTCAACAGTTAGTTAATCCTGTAATTTAATTTACTGGTATATTCAAAATGGTTGAATGCAAATTAGTTTAGCATATTATCTTAATCAGTTCTATTATATCAAAGATTGATCAAGTATTGAACACATTGGTAATTAAAGTAGATTTTAATCAAATAAATGATGAATTATTATTTATTGAAAAGAATTATAATTTTCTATTTATTTTCACGCTACCAACAAAGTATACGTAAAATTGTTGTTTTAATTGAATTTAATATTTAACAAAACACCTGATTCTTATGATTTTCAAAGTTAAATTAAATGTGCTGTTTTAATAGAATTGTTAATAAATTATTAAAATATTATTGATAAAAATAGACTACCAGATGTTTTCAAATATTAAAACTCACAAAATAAACATCACCAGATATTATTAACAAACAATTCTATACAAATTGATCAGCGGTGGCTTGGGAAATTAGGCATGGAATTGAATCGCGCTGCTCGGAAATTGAAATTTAGCTCTGATTGAAGCTGGGATCACTGGAAAGCTGAACGGAGATCCCATCCTCTTCTATAACAGAGATGCATTGTTGTCATATTCCAAATGCTCTGTGCAATTAGCTAATAATATAATTTATATTTATGCAATCTTAAATCTATAATATATGTAAATTATAATATATGTAAAAAGGTGTGTAAAATTAATAACTGAATATTTTAACTCATTAAAAAATTAATATTTCTGTTAGCTTTATATAAAAATGTCAAAAAATCCTAATACCGATTTCAGCAATTTAATGCTCATGTAGATCAATTTTAGTCCGGAGGCTCCTTGCCAGCCAATACTTGTTCGGAACATTCATATTCACTTGCACTATAGGTACGAAATAATATAAAATAATATTATTACTTGATATACTGAAATAATAGCATATTTTATGTATCCTAAAAGAATCCTTTTAACTGTTGTTTTATCACTGTTTTGATTAATTATGAAACTTTAATTCTCTATCAAATTCATCCAACATTTCTTTCAAATATATTTGTTAGTTTTTATGACCTACAGTACTTCATTTTTCCTATACATTTAAACAATAGATTACTCATATGGGCCTATAGTCTTAACACTTCTTAACTAAACAATTTACAGCTCTCGCCTTAATTATTTACATCAAACTGTGTTGCAATATTTAGTAATAGCTACGATAATGTCAGGAGATGTGGATAAGATATAAAGTAGATATTTATAGATATTTTATTATTAGCATTTTGTAAAATTTATATCAATTTTATTTTAGATTTAGTAGTATAACATAGGTGGAGGTCTGAGTACCTATTAAACTTCATAGTAAATTACGATCTATTTTTACTAAATCGGGGCAACGAACCCACATTTAGAAACAGAATCAGAGCAGAAGTCATAGACCTGACCCTTTGCAATGCGGTCACTCTAGGCCTCATTGACAACTGGCGGGTCTCTGACGAACCCTCTCTTTCTGACCATCTGTACATTTGTTTTGATATCAAGGCTAAAATGTCAGCCCTTTCCTCTCCTCACCGAAATCCAAGGCGGACGGACTGGGAGTCCTATGCTGCGGAACTCTCAGCCATGGCGGGACTGGGTCCCGGGGGGGGTAGAGTACGAATAAGGTCTGTTGTGGAATTAGAGCAGGCGGCATCCTGCTTACAGGATGCGATCCTCGAAAGTTATCACGACAACTGTCCAATTTCAAACACACCGCCTAGACCAAAAATCGGGTGGTGGTCAAAATCCCTGGAAGCTAAGAAAAGGCGCGTTAGGATGCTTTTTAACCGCTCTAAGGTGGCCAATTGTCGGGAAGAGTATCGTTTAGCTCTTAACGACTACAATTCATCCATTCGTGATGCCAAGAAGGCTTCATGGCAAACCTTTTGTAGGGGCATTGACTCCATCAAAGAGGCAGCCAGAATCCAGAAAATCTTGGCTAGCGAACCTATCAACCCCATGGGCAGTCTTAGAACCAGCTCAGGGGTACTGACAACTCTACCTGGCGAAACGCTCAAGCTCCTTCTGGAGTGTCACTTCCCAGGGAATCTCGTTGACGATGCTCTGGAAGTATCTGGCCCTCGAGAGATTAGCCCTATACCTAGGGCAACTCGAGAGGACTGGAGGCAAGCTAGACGCATAGTCACCGTTTCCAAAGTTAAATGGGCAATCGACAGGTTCAGCCCATTTAAATCGCCAGGAGGCGACGGCATCTTCCCCGCACTGTTGCAGAAGGGCCCACCGAACCTCCACTTTTTACTTTGCGAAATCTTCAGAGCGAGTATTGCCTTCGGGTATATTCCTCAGTCATGGAGAGTCAGCAAAGTAGTTTTTATTCCTAAGCGGGGTCGTGGCGACTACACAAACGCCAAATCCTTTAGGCCAATTAGTCTTTCCTCGTTTCTGGTGAAGACCATGGAGAGACTCGTAGAACTTCACATTCGAGAAGGGGCGCTTAAAGACTCCCCTTTACATCGAAATCAGCATGCATATCTCCCGGGGAAGTCTTGTGAGTCTGCCCTCCACTGTCTGGTCAGACACCTTGAACATTCCCTGGAGAATAAAGAAATCGCTCTAGGAGCCTTTTTGGATATTGAGGGGGCATTCAACAACACCTCATATCAGTCAATCATTCGTGCTCTGGGACAACGTGGTGTAGAGCCTACCATTTGTAGGTGGGTCGACCACATGTTACGGGGCAGAAGAATTCAATCAACCCTTCTAAGTGAGATGGTGGAGATTTCTGCGAGCCGGGGATGCCCGCAGGGGGGAGTTCTTTCACCCCTCCTGTGGGACCTGGTGGTGGATGATCTCCTAGTCAGCCTCACGGAAAAGGGCATTTTCATACAGGGCTACGCGGATGATCTAGTCCTACTGGTCCGTGGCAAGTACCAGGGCACTGTTACGGACATCATGAACGACAGTCTGGAAGCAGTGAACTCCTGGTGTGCAAGAGAAGGGCTTGCAATAAACCCTTCCAAGACAGTAATAGTTCCCTTCACCAGGAAAAGGGTTCAGGGCTCCTTCAGAGGCCTGGCCCTTGGGGGGGTGTCTCTGCCTGTTTCAACGTCGGTTAAGTATCTGGGAGTAATCCTTGATCAGAAACTGACATGGAACTTGCATCTTGATAAAGTCATCCGCAGAGCTAAGTGGTCCTTTGTGACCACTAGGCGCTGTGTGGGCTCTACATGGGGCTTGTCACCCCATGTCTGCCATTGGCTTTACACAGCGGTCATCAGACCACAAATTATTTACGGGGCTTTGATCTGGTGGCCTAAGGTCAACCAAGTAACAGTCCGGGGTAGGCTTTCTAGCCTACAAAGACTTGCCTGCATGTGCATGACAGGGGCCTTTAGGTCGACCCCTTCTATTGCACTGGAGGTTCTTCTCAACCTGCCGCCCCTTGATCTCTTCATCATTGGGGAGGCTAGGGCGGCGGCGTATAGGCTTCAGCTAACTGGCCACTGGAGGGGGTCCTGCACAGGTCACTCCTCAGTGACCAATCTAGTAAACGACGAGATACTCTCAATGAAGTCTGACTTTGTTGGGACTAAGCTCCTTTTCGCTAGACCCTATACTGTGGACCTCAGGTCGAGGGAGTACTGGGACGGTGTTGGTAGCCCGGTTTCTTCTCACGACCGAGTTGTGTGGTTCACAGACGGGTCTAGAATGGACAACAGAGCTGGATTTGGCGTCTATACTGGCAACCCTAGGACCAACGCTTGCGTGAGCCTGGGAGCGTATGGCACCGTCTTCCAAGCTGAAGTCACCGCAATCCTTCATTGTGCCGCCCAGGCGGTCGATAGAGGGGTTTGTGGGAAATACATCCGCATCCTCTCAGACAGTCAGGCGGCCTTAGGGGCTCTGGACTCCTGGAAGGTCTCGTCTGGTCTAGTCTGGGAATGCGTGGAGACCCTAAGTATCCTGGGATCAAGAAACCAGGTCTCGCTGGAATGGATCCCAGGACATAGGGGACTAGAAGGCAACGAGCAGGCCGATGCCTTGGCTAGGGAGGGGGCTCTCAAGCCCTTCACTGGTCCTGAGCCGGCCTGTGGCGTTTCGATTGCAGCTGCCAAAGCAGCAATTAAAAACTGGGTCAGCGCCAGACATCTGGAAAGATGGCGGCGGTTCCCAGGGCAAAGACTCGGCAAGGTTCTTGTCAAGAAGCCCTCCCAGAAGTTGACAAAGTCACTTCTTGGATTAAACAAAGCGCACGTTAGGCTGGTGGTGGGACTCATCACTGGCCACGGCAAATTCCGGAGGCATTTAAGAACGGTGGGACTCTTTGCGGAGAATCCCATCTGTCGCCTCTGTGGGGAGGACGAAGAGTCGGCAGAACACATTGTCCTGGAGTGTGAGGCTCTTGGTGCCAGAAGAAGGGCACTTTTTGAAGGCTCACCTCTGGGACAAGTGGAAATTACCAATCTAGTGAAGAAGCTCCTTGACTTGGTCAAGGGCAGCCAGCTTTACGATGATTAGGCACCGGGATTGGCACAAAAAGCCTTAGGCTTCGTTGCAAGGGTTGGCTGGACCAACCATATATCCCCTTTTAAACTAAACTAAACTAAACTAGGTGGAGGTCGGAATGGGACGTGTGGTGAAGGTCATAACTCGGGTCATGGTGCTGGTGACATCGACGGGTTGAATATATACGAGGTTGGCGGATGGAGTCGGGAGAGAGTCGGGAGGGAGTCGAGGAGACGTTAGGACTCTCGAGTGTTTTGGGAAGATCCTGGGTTTTGTGTAGGGTCCTAGTCAGGACTTAGATATTTTCTTGGTGACTCTAGTTAAAGTCGTAATAAGGGGATTTATTTTTATTTAAAGCCCGTTTGAGTTCGAGACGACACATATACAAGTAAGTCATAATTATAATTATATTATAATTATAAAACCCATTAATTTTTATACAGGTCCATTCCCAGGTTCATTCATATTTGTGTAAAATGTGGTGTTTATATATTTTTTCAGTTATAGACTTGTTTAGAGTTTGAGAACCAATTTGAATAGCTATTTAGTTTTTTATCATTGTATGATTTGTATGATTACTTGTTTTATTTTTCTTGTATTTTTATACATATTCTAATATTTTTATTATTGTGATTTATTATTATTAAGTTCTTTTACTAAATAAATCAACCTTTGATATTTCAGCAGCCAAGCGAGTATTTTATTCACGCCCAAGTTAACGATCCCGGACGTGCGCAAATTACCTCCAATTTTTGTTGGGTCTAGAAAAAGTGGGGTTTGTGACAGTAATCTACAACGAAGGTCGGAAAATATTGTTTTATGGAACAAACTAAACAAATTTTTATTTTATAGCTCACGTTCATTTATTAGTAAGTGTTGTTCCCCAACTGTGCAGACTTAGAATTATCCTATAACTCTATAGCTATCGATGCTTATTTAAAAGATTATTAAGTAATTACTTAAATACCATTAGAGTTTCTCAAATGTCAGAGGGATCTAATCTGGCTTTGGCACAGTGCCTAAAGGGAATTACAGATAGTCCTTTTGATTTGGCTGACTACAACACTCTACTCTCTCACTGAGAAATTTAAATTAGACACATTTTTCTCGTAGAAGTAATGAGAATATTATATAAACTCAGTGTATATAAAAATCCAAAGTGGGGTGTGTTTTATTGCTTGAACTTGTATTATTAATTTCACAACAGTAACTCTCATAATAGTAAAATAATAAAATGTTTCTGACTATCATTTGAAATTTTCTAGAGGAATATAACACAACAATTAATTTGTGTTGTAAAAGAAACCTTCTACTTTAAAATTGAAAAAAAGAACTATTGAAATCTTTCAATTATTGTTTACTATGAAAATTAACTAAATGTAGATGTAATAAAAAAAGTTGTATAGTATAAGAAAATTTAATCCAACTCCCTATAGCACATTCGAGATAGGCTACCTGTGAATACCGCTACTCTCTCTAGGGACTCTACCCAATCTTCCCGGCCTATTGTTTACTTAATAGTCTCCTCATAAGGGACAACTGGGAGGAGACCGATTTCAAACTGGTATTTCACAATACAACTAAGATTGATTTTAGTCAGTAGATATGTTTTATATATTTACTTAGATACATATGTATATCTATAAATTAAACACTTAAGCCTATTATTTGTTTTCTAAAGGCTCTTAATGAATAATCAAGTCTAATAAAACAATAAATAGTTTTCATGAAATAACGAGACTGATTCTACCAATAAATGTATTTGGATTTTCTTCTCTTAACCTTCTGTTTTATAGTTGTAGTGGTAAGTAGTAAAACATAATTTATTAAATAATTCGATAAAATTAAACTGTTTCTGGCTAAAAAGTAAATCGAAATTATAAAATAACAACATTGAATAAACTTGACTCCTAGGCCTGCAGTGCAAATATTCTTTCAAAACAACATAAATAGGTTCCTCAACTAATTGGCCAGCACTAAAATGTCATTACTTAGTAAAAAACTACAATAGGTTTACCAACCCCATAAGCCTGTGTTGCAATAACATGAGCTACAAAAACAACAATAATAAGTACGCTTTTCCCACTATATTGAAAAACAATTTAATTTGTTATAAAAAATGACTTAACTAAGTTAGCTTATCTTACTGGCTTAGTGGTAAAATTACTTTATCTACTAAAAGATGTTTCCTTAAACTCTCTATTAAAATTTTCGTCAGCTAAATAAGTAACGAATTAAGATTATTTAATACATTGGTCCTCAGAACAATTATTAATAAGTCACCTAAAAAACACTGGCCTAATGTACATATTAACTAGCGGAAAACTAATTAAAATAAATATCGTTCATCCAATGGTCAGAAAAACAATTAGATTAAAAAAATGTTTAATAAGTATTCAAACTTAAATGGCTTGAAAAAAATTTTAATTTGCATAAAAACAATAAAAAGAACTTTATTCATCATTACCTACCTTATTAGTGTATGGTATAATACTATTGGTGACAAAAATCTCAACATTTACAATCCATTGTCGTTCAGTAATGTTTCATTAGCTACATAATAACAACAATAAATATCGTTAACTAATTATCCTCCATTATACTTTGATTAGCAGAAAAAAAACATCAATTAGTATCCTTAATTCATTGGTTTATAGTACAAGATAATTAGCTATAAAACAAAATCAATTAGTATTCATAACCCATGGCCTGCGGTACAATTTAGTTAGCTATAAATCATCATTAGTTAATATCCTTAATTAATTGGTCTGTAGTATAAGATAATTAGCTATAAAACAAAATCAATTAGTATCCATAACTGATTGGCCTGCGGTACAATTTAATTAGCAATACATCATCATCAGTACGTATCCTTAACTCATTGGACAGCAGTATAATTTAATTAGAAACAAAACAACGTCAATTAGTGTCCATAACTAATCAGTATGGACACTAATTGACGTTGTTTTGTTTCTAATTAAATTATACTGATGTCCAATGAGTTAAAGATATTAACTGATGATGATGTATTGCTAATTAAATTGTACCGTAGGCCAATCAGTTATGGACAATAATTGATTTTGTTTTATAGCTAATTATCTTGTACTACAGACCAATTAATTAAGGATACTAACTGATGATGATGTATAACTAATTGAATTGTACCGCAGGCCAATCAGTTATGGACACTAATTGACGTTGTTTTGTTTCTAATTAAATTATACTGCTATCCAATCGTTCTTCGTTACAATTTAATTAGCTTTACATCATAATCAGTTAGTATCCTTAACTCTTTGTACAGCAGTATAATTTAATTAGTTAAAAGAAAAAAACAACACCAATTTAATTTTATTTGAGTTATAATTAATGTCCTAAAATACGATATGAAAACATTTCCTTTGCTCGTTGACCTGTTAAACATTCACATTATTATAATCAGTGTTATTCCTTTCCCCACTCAAAAGATTAGTTTTAAAGCCTCTTATATTCAAATGATATATGACGTAAATTTGTAAATGGCTACAATTACGTTTTTACTATTCATTACTAAATAGTACCTTTTGTGGATTCTTATTATAGTATTTCATATCAGTATAACTACTTAAACTAGGCATTTAAGAGCTACTTTACGACATCTTCTTATCAGTCTGAAATTACAAACTTACGTATTTTTTTCATGTCAATTATGTTAGGATCGTATCTGCGTACGGAAAATATATTTCTGGGAAGCAGGAAAGTTCCCAATAAGTAATTTCATGTCACATTTACTTGGTTGAGTTCAGATAGCGTGACTGTTCATCAAGATATTCCGAGAATGCAATGTTACTTGGTAGTTCTCCAAATGTCACATTTACTTGGTTGAGTTCCGAGAGCCTGACTGTACATCAAGGTATTCCGAGAACGCAATGTTACTTGGTAGTTCTCCGAATGTCACATTTACTTGGTTGGGTTGAGAGAGCGTTATTGTTCATCAAGGAATTCCGGGAACGCAATGTTACTAAGTAGTTTTGTGAATGTCACATTTACTTAGTTGGGTTCAGAGAGCATGACTGTTCATCAAGGTATTCCGAGAACATAATGTTACTAAGTAGTTTTGTGAATGTCACATTTACTTAGTTGGGTTCAGAGAGCATGACTGTTCATCAAGGTATTCCGAGAACACAATGTTACTAAGTAGTTTTGTGAATGTCACATTTACTTAGTTGGGTTGAGAGAGCGTTACTGTTCATCAAGGAATTCCGGGAACGCAATGTTACTAAGTAGTTTTGTGAATGTCACATTTACTTAGTTGGGTTCAGAGAGCATGACTGTTCATCAAGGTATTCCGAGAACACAATGTTACTAAGTAGTTTTTTGAATGTCACATTTACTTGGTTGGGTTCAGAGAGCGTAACTGTTCATCAAGGTATTCTGGGAACGCAGTATTACTAAGTAGATTTGTGAATGTCATATTTACTTGGTTGGGTTCAGAGAGCGTGACTGTTCATCAAGGTATTCTGGGAACGCAATGTTACTTGGTAGTTCTCCGAATGTCAAATTTACTTGGTTGGGTTCAGAGAGCGTGACTGTTCATCAAGGTATTCTGGGAACGCAATGTTACTTGGTAGTTCTCCGAATGTCAAATTTACTTGGTTGGGTTCAGAGAGCGTGATTGTACATCAAGGTATTCCGAGAACTTTATATTACTAAGAAGTTCTGTGAACTAACGTGTCATGATTACTGAAAGCACCAACAGTGTTTTTAGTTCCTCACGATAAATATGTCTCATTTGTATGTAAGAATTGTAATACAAAGGGTCGTTCTTATCACTGAAATATAAACAATATTGGACCTAATGAACTACTTATTCATAATTAAATACTATACATGATCAATACTAACACACACGTTTATAGCAAAACTATTAATAGTTGTTTAGTTAGCAAAAAACGCGTTGGTACACATGCAGTACAAGTAAACAACATACATCACAAATGTATTACAATATAAGCACAAATATTATGGTGATCGATTTCGGTGAACCACGCTCACCTTCCTCAGACTAGAGGGGTTCATAAAACTGGACGATAAATAACAGTCCTGTCCATTCCCCGTCTCACAAAACAGCTAGCTACAGAAGTATGTTATATAGGGCGTGTTTAATATCATTAATTGTTGCAGATAGAAAACAGTAAATAAGTGTAATACAATCAATAGCTATTGCAAATGGATACATGTCATCAATCATTGATGAAATTGGAAGTATAATAAAAAGGAAAATAGAAACTAAAATTCGAGACGAAAAACGAACAACACACAACACTTAAAAAAGAAAAATCCGATAAAGGACAAAAGAAGTATGTATCCCTCCATTACAATGAACCGTTTACACAAAGAGTTGGTAACAGATTTAAGAAATTTTATTTATCAGTAGTTTTTAAGATTTGTAATACTATGTCCAACATTTTACACCCGAATATTGAAAGTAAAGATAAATTCAATAATTCAGGATTATATAGGATATAGGGATAATAGGGGGCTGTTGATTTTCCTTGACAGAATCAGACATAGAGTGGCTAGCATTTTTTGCCCTCAGCAGCATGGCTTTACAGCTGGCAGGTCTACCATGTCAAACCTAATACTTTTGCAAGTTACTGTAAAATTCAAGAAGCTTTCGCCTTAAATAAACAACTTGACACAGTTTATTTGGATTTCTCCAAAGCGTTTGACACGGTTGACCACTCACTTCTTTTGAAAAAATGCAGGAACAGGGATTTGGAAACTCCTGTGCCCGGTGGTTAGCAAGTTACCTTTTCAACAGACGTCTGTATGTCAAGTTTGCATCGTCCCTCTCTTCTAAATTCATTGCCTACCCTGGGGTGTGCCCCAGGGATTGTTACTTGTGCCTTATCTTTTCTCTCTATTTATTAACGATCTTCCTGAAGTGCTACTGAGTGATTTCCTTATGTTTGCAGACGATTTAAAAATCTTCTTAATCATAGAATCTGAAGATGACTGACTTCGGATACAGAGGGATCTATCAAGTCTTGACAACTGGTGTGCATACAACAGAATGACACTTAACAAAAATAAGTGTCAGGTTATCACGTTCCATCGTTGCCAAACTCCTATTAACTTCAGTTATAGAGTGCGTAATTAGTCCATTTCTCGTGTGGAGCGTGTCAGAGACCTAGGTGTTATCCTGACCCCACCACGGAACTTCGACGTACACATACATGACATTTGCGGCAGAGCTAACAGAATGCTTTTCTTTCTATCTCGTTGCTCGAAGCAGTTCAGGGACACAACTGCCTTAAAGTTTCTGTACTGTGCCTTAGTTAGGCAAATTCTGGAATATGACTCACCAATATGGAGGAGCCCTTATCAGAAATACCTCATTGCTGAACTGGAGAGATTTCAACGAAGATTTATTCACATGGTTAGCTTTAAGGAGTGTTATCCATATTTTCAAGTTCCAGTTGAAACGTTATCTATTGACTTTGGACTCCAATCACTTGAGCAGCGTAGACTCTCTGTCGACATGGTGTTGCTACATAAGATCATAAATGGAAAAGTCGACTACCCAAACATACTTCGTTTGGTCTTGTACAGCGTCCTGTCGAGCACTAGGTCTGATGATCTGTTCATAAGGCAACAACATCGAACTAGCTACGCAGCCAACAGCACGATGGCCCGACTCCAAAGAGCTGGTAACAACGTTACCAAACATGTGGACTTCTTTCACGATAGCGTGGCAAGAGTAAAAAAGATCTGTTTGTTTTGCACTTTGTAGTTATTTTGCATGTATTTATTTCATTATTATTGCATTGACCTGTTCGATTTATATAATTATTGGTCTATGTAAATCATGGTTTTTATTTTTTATTGTTATTATGCGTTATAATCTGCGTTATATGCAAGGAGCTCTGCCCGTGACAGGACCGAAGACGATAAGGGTAAATTACTGACTATCTTCTCTGCCCTTGATCCTGGCCTGGATGCAAGCAACTTCAAGCTCTTCCGTGTTGCAAAAGGGTCCAGTAGCAAGCCCCGCCCTCTAAAAGTGGTCGTTGGCTGTGAGGCCACCGTCCGGAATATCACCAAAGCTGCTACGAGGGACTTATTGAATGGCCTTGGCGGGGAGTTTTCCGGCGGGTCAATCAGTCGTGACCGGACCAGGAATGAAGCAGCGTACCTCAAAAATCTCCGTGAAGAGTTGTCCTATCGCTCGGAGGCCGGGGAGGTGGATCTAACAATCAGATACATTAATGGAATTCCAAAAATCCTTCATTCAAAAAACGCATAAGTACCAGCGGCACTACCCTTTTTTCTATATTATACCAAAATGTAAATGGAATTCGTTCTAAGTTAACGTCCTTGCATGCCTCTGCCCCACTTCGTCAAGTGATATTATTATTATTCTTACTGAAACGAACCTGAACCCTTCTATTTCATCCTCTGAACTTGGCTTCGATGGATTCATTGTGTTTCGGAAGGACCGATCTTCTCTCACAAGCAGCAAGGTGGACGGTGGTGGCGTCCTGATCGCAGTTCGTAAGACTCTTCACTCTTCTTTGGTCCCGCAGCCTGACTTGCCTGTTGAGGCCCTGAGTGTTCTTGTCAAGATCAACGCCACTTTCAAGATTTTTGTATGCGATGTATACTTCCCTCCTCAAGCTAATTCCCACTTATACTCACTTTTTGCTGACTCACTCGTAGGCACCATCTCTGTATGTCCCAATTATGACCAAGTCTTGATTGCTGGTGATTTCAACCTACCGGGCTCCTGCTGGACCCACCCTGTAAGCGCCATCAACTCTCCTTCAGCTAACATTATATTTGACCTTGCGTCGCATCTGGGAACTTCGCAAATAAGTGATGCCGTCAACGACAGAGGGGTTCAGCTCGACCTTATATTTGGTTCTCCGGAAATCTTTAATGTTACTTTTGCAGACGAACCACTTCTCGCCTCTGAGCCCTGCCACCCGGGCCTTCTTGTTTCTGGTGCGGTATTATGTCCTCCCTACTCTCGTCCTGAACGCCTTGCACCCATCCGGAATATTGCAAGATGTAATCTCGAAAGGTGAAGCAGGATCTTCAGCGTGGCGCCATTCAGATCGACTGCGACAGCAAAGATGTTGAAGGTGTGTTCTCCAGCTTCAGTAATCAGCTGAGTTCCATTATTAAGTCACACTCGCCTTGGAAACGTGTGGGCAAACCCATCTTCCCTAAATGGTTCACCAGGGAACTTAAAGATCTTGTTGTCCTGAAGAAGACCCTCCATAAGAAATATAAAACCACTCTGGATCTTGGGGACCACCAGGCCTTTTGCAGCGTCCGTGATCGATGTAAGGTTCTTGCAGGGGAGTGCCGCTCTAGGTATATCCGCCATGTAAACTCAACCATATCCAACAACGTCAAGGTCTTCTGGAGTTTCGTCAGGAACCTTAATCGCACGTCGTCCGTTCCCAGTTCCCTTAGATACGAGTCAATGGAGGTCTCTAGTCCTGCTGAGATGTGTGAGCTCTTTGCTGAAAACTTCTCATCTGTCTACTCGCCTTCGCACCCCGACGATGTGCCACCACGTTCGTTTTCACTCCTTTCATCTTTTCTGAGTGCAAGGTCTCCGTTGAAAAGGTCGATAAAAAGCTCATGGAACTGGACGCTAATAAGGGTGGTGGGCCTGATAATATCCCCCCTGCTGTTCTCAAGTTCTGTCACTTATAACTGGTTTCCCCAATCCATCATCTATTCAATCTCAGCCTGTGTACTGGAATTTTCTCCTCGGCACTAAAGGATGGATTTGTTATCCCTATCTTCAAATCTGGTGATTGCAGGGATGTGGCCAACTACAGGCCCATAGTTATACAATCCGTCCTGAGCAAGGTATTTGAGGGACCTGTCCTGGACATTGTACAGCCTTTGTTCAAGAGTGTCATCATAGATGAGCAGCATGGATTCACACCTGGTCGGTCTACGGTGACTAATCTTCTCACCCTTCAATGTCGGGTGATGGAGGCTCTTGGCCGAAGGAGCCAAGTTGACACTATTTACATAGACTTTAGCAAGGCCTTTGACAGGATAAGTCACCGCCATCTTCTTGCAAAGTTAGAGGGCTATGGAGTCGTCGGCACGATGTTGAGGTGGTTCAGAAGCTATCTCTCTCATCGGCACCTGGCTGTTGTTTTCCAGTCCCAGGTTTCTTCAAAATGTCTGGCGAGTTCTGGCGTGCCCCAGGGTTCTCATCTTGGCCCTCTTCTGTTTACCATCTTCATTAACGACATCAAGGAGGTTATCAAGGTGCCCTTTCTCCTGTTTGCTGATGACATCAAGCTATTCGTCGAAGTTAAATCTCATCAAGACTGCCAAACATTGCAGCGTGCCCTCGACGACGTATTCGGATGGTGTCTTGCTAATGAGATGTCTGCAAATCCCGCTAAAACCAAGCTGATTTCCTACAGTAGAAAGCTGCACCCTCATGAAGCCGTTTACTTCTTGGATGGAATCCCTATCGCAAGATGTTGCACTATCAAGGATCTTGGCGTACTTATCGACTCATCCTTCGAGTTTGTCACGCACATCAGAAACATCTGCGCCAGGGCCTCACGGTTACTTGGACTGGTGATCGGGACTGCGAGACATGGATTGAGTATCAGCGTCTCTACAATGCTGTTCAAGGCTCTTGTACGCCAGCTGCTCGAGTATGCATCCGTTGTATGGTCTCCATATCATATTGGCCAAATCCAGCAGCTTCAGTCGGTGCAGCGGCGCCTCGTGAGGTTCCTTGGCTGCCGAAACGGATACAACTTTTTGGACGTTCCTATTGTTGAGCTGTCAGCCGCCTACCATCTCCTGAGCTTGGCGGAGAGGAGAAGAGCTGCCGATCTCGCCTTTCTTTTCAAGCTCCTCAACCGCCTTATCAACTGCCCGTACCTACTTGAAAAAATCACTTTCCATCTCCCCAGAAGTACGAGGCAAGTGAGGTTTTTTGAGCGCGATTTTGCTGCTACCAACTACCTCCGCTTCTGCCCTCTGCCAAGACTGATGCGCTCTGGGAACGACGTCTGTGGTGTCGTGGACTTCTTCTCTGACAGTTTGGCAGTGGTGAGGAGGGCTGCTGCTGCTGATTGAGGACGTTCTACATGAGCTGGTGCAAGTCCTCTGGGCCCGTCTATCTTGTTGTTGTTATGCTGTCCATATTACTATAATCATTTCATCATTGTCATTAAGCATAGTACCACATTTTTTATTATATATTTTTTAAGTTTTCTCTCTTTTTCACAATCTGAAAATTTTTTTTGCTAGGCTGCCTCATTACTGCTGGACTGGTGGGTTGTTAGTTGTTGTTATATATTTCAGATGTTATTAATGTTTTGTTAACCTCATAAAATTGTTTGTTATTTCTTTTCTAGTTCATATTGTTACCATTGTGTTGTTATCTTATTGTTATGGTTAATAATGTTAATGGATTATCACTGATTTCTTGTTAATGTTTTCAAATTTATAACTCGTTACTCTTTCTGAATATTACCTTTAGCTTTTCAACAAATTATGTTTTTTCACAGTGCAAGTGAATGTATAGTTGTTGATGTAGACTTTTGATTGAGAATCATTGTTTCTTCTAGCCTTAAGTCATCTATTCTTATAACAATGTAAATTGGTGTAATGCCGTTGGTATAATAAATAAATAAATAAATAATCAAGTTTTTCTTGTATAAACATTATCAATATTTATTGCATCGTCTTGTTCTATTTATAATCGTGCTTGCATATATTTATTGTTATTGTATTATGGTTTAGTTATTCTGTTTACACATTGTTTATTATTCTTGTGCATGATGATTGAACTGTAATTATTTCACATGTTTCTTGTACATTGTTATGTTTCATTGTATGTTTGATTCTATGTTTGATCGGTACAGTAGCCGTAATTTAGTCTTTGCATGGTAATCTTAGCTGCAAGTCATACTTTGTGCCAATTGTCAAACTTATGTTTCATTTAATGTAAAAATGGAGATGTCTGTTGGTATATATAAATAAATAAATAAATAATTCGTAGGTCAGACTGTACATTTCAGCAAAATATATAAAAACCATGTCTCTGCTTTTAAAAATAAGAAACCTGAAATATCTAATTGTACCCAAAGTTTGTATAAAATAGATTACAATGTAGATATTCTAAAAGTTTTGTAAAAAAGGGTCGTATTATGAATACTTGGGAAGAGTTATTTATTTTAAATGAAAAATGTAAGGATCGTGATAAATTAATAAATGAACAAGTTAAATTTGTTTCTGAAATAGTTTTTAATAATGTATTTTTAGGGAATAAAAGAAAAGAAGTAACAGCCAATAGAGATTAACCAATAATAACACAGCAGCTGCCATTTTGTTGAATCCAGCCAATGGGGTCATGTTATCATTGGCCTATAAATTGAGTTGTTGAACACCATTTTCCATTATTTTGAGAATCCCTTTAGTCTGAGGAAGGTGAACGTGGTACAAAGTACAAATTGCACAAATCTATCACTATAATATTTGTGCAATTTGTACTTGTATTGTAATATATTTGTGCATGTTGTGCTTATATTGTAATAAATTTGTTTTGTGTGACGTTTACTTGTACTAAAATAAATATTAGTACCGAAAATAGCTACTTCATTTTTTCCAAAATAAATAAACTAATGTATAGCCTGTTGTATACCTATATAACTGTTGTATATGTTTTACAACAAATTATGTAATTGTTATTACCTAAATACGGATTCCTAAAATTAAAAAAATTTTTTGCTGCTTCAAAATCCTGCATAATATATTTTAATGTTATATAGAGTAAGATTAAATTACTTTACTTAATATGCCGTGATGGCTCAGTGGATAAGGCATCGGACTGCGGAGGGCAATGTCCAAGTTCAAATCCCTACTTAGCCAACAATTGGTACTTAACTCGTTGAATAAAATTGGCGCACAGGCCTGTAGGCCCATGTCAACTGGCGAGTGAAGTAAAAAAATATATTTATTTTTGGTTACTTTTTGGATATATATGCTTTTGGTTGCCAATGCAGAAGTACGAGGAGTACCATATTATCGTGATTCCAGTCAGACCTAGCCCATATAACTATACTTAATTTAATTAGCAAGATAAAAATTAAATGTTGTATTACCTATGCTTTACTTTGAGTTTCTTCACCTGAAGACGCAGTCAGATCACATTGTCCGAAAAGTGCAGAACAATCCTTTTTTACAACTTAACTACAGAAAATGACGACATATTCTTCCTACACCGTTGTAGATACTAACAAATTGTGTTACATTATTATAATTTATTTGTATGCCTCGTTAATATATGTTTACGTTCTACATGAATTGTTTCAATCATCAAGAAATCAAATATAGTAAAACATTTTATAGATGTTCATCGAAATAAAGAAACTTTCCCAATAAATGTCACAATTTGTGTTAACTTAATAGTTAGTGATTGTGCAAATAATATTGTTGAGATATTTTACAATAACATAGGATAAAATAATGTATAGGCAACTAAATAATCTCTAAGAATCAACACTACAACGACTAAAGAGATAAAGAATAGTACATTGAGTCACTTTGTTTATTTATATTTTAACTACTTTTTCATTTTATTGTTTACTGTGATTATTAATAAAGCTTTACTGAATGTTTCATTCAACTTACAGTTTGCTTCTCCCAAACGATTCTGGATCTAAAGTAAGATTTTCTAGACTATGAAATGTACAGTCTGAAAATCGTGTAGGTATATCAGAGCAATTTGTTTGAATGAGAACGTTTAAAAATTAACTGGAATACAACAATGACCTAGTCATAATGAAAAATTAAATGAAATGAAAATTCCCTTATTAAAGGGGCGACGTTAAGACTGTAAAGTCCTTTCTAACACTTAACCCCAAACAAAACCTCTAGTCATAGGGCCAAACAAAACAGGAAACGTAAAAATTAGATGTTAAAATTACGTGAAACAAGCATCATTATTGGTACTATGCAGTGTTTTACATCGTTATGATGCGAAGACGAGTTGGTACTCATGAAGTGACGAGACTGCAGGACAAGTTTTTATTTTGATTTGTTACAGGAACAACGTGGGAAAGAGTAAGTAATCGTAAAGGACTGCTCTGCAACGAAAACAGCTAGTTACTACATTAAACAAATAGTTTAATTTATTTCAGTGGAAATTATATATGTAGGGGCCTTGTCGACTCTTTTGGGTGAGACTTTTCATAGTAGACACTTAAGTAAGAAACAAGAAAATAAATGTTTTCAGTGTGTAAACCTTTGACGTTTACGTAATTATTACACTTTTTATAAAATTCCCTCATAAGTATTAAGAATAATAATAATAAATTAAAAATTAAATATTATCAGGAAAATTAGACAGTGGTTAGATTACAACAGGAAATGCGGTACAGGAAATGGAGTTGGTAAAATTTGAGTAGGGCATCCGGCGAGTGTGAACTGGGAAAGCAAGGGATCGGATGTCAAGGAAGCAGGGTCAGCACTGTACACAGGATGACCAAAATATTAAAATTGAGACTCACCAAAATTAGGCCGATGAACGCTGATGCGGCGGAGACCATGTAAAATCTTTCCCTTCACCAGACAACTCTTACTTCCTCTGAACTTAAAATTGTTTAAAATGTCAATCACAACTGACTATTATAAGTAATGAGAAATAATTAGAACTTAATGACTCGCTTAGCTAGTGAAAGAAACCAGGACCTGGAATAACTATTGACACTGGTGAAAGTACAACACATATTTATTTTGTTTACAGCATTTCATCTTTACAATCCTTTCCAAAATATTACAACTATCTTATCCTATTTATACTATACACCTCCTTTAAGCTACCCTTCTCATTCAATATTTAGACAATACAAATTATAGAATTACAATTATACGTTCATTAATCTTTACTCAATTTATTATTAACATTGGCTTTAATATACATCCCGGGGGAATCAATACCTTCAAGAATATTATTTACAACAAACGACAACGATTCCTATAGTATTAAATCACAATCCTCTAAATTATTATATAACGTCCCATTATTAATCAGCTGATTAAGTTTATATGAGCCAAACGTCTACACTAACAAGTGAAATCATATATTCGATAACAAGCTATACTCAAGAATAATTAACCAACTATTTCTCATCAAAATTAACAATCAAACACTAATATATTATAAACCTTACTAACTATGACAACTTAATCAATTTACCGTACAATTTTAATTACATTATTTGACAAATATTTCCAAGAGATAAGCCAAACCTTCAAATGGCCTTAGTTGCTATACTTTATCCTTTTCAAGAATTATCCAATAATAATTATTGTTTATCTATATTCGACGCAATATTTATTCATTTACTCTATATAGACTATCTACATTAACTCAAAATCTCTATTCATGCGGGACAATGATCATACCATTGAATTACGTATTTATATAGTTATAATTTAAATTTACAATCCAGACTACATTCCCTCAAACAGTTAATTCTATTATATCATTCAATTACAATTATTATGACCGTCTCGTCTGACTAATTTTACTGCCTGTCGGCTTACGCTTTGGTGTAGGTAAACGTAATTGAACCTTACAAAATTTCCTTTCCCCTACAACTTAAATTTTGCTCCCCTTAACCTTGGAGGTGTTAAACAGAAACAGTGTTAACATACCCCTGGACTCGTCTACCGCAGGTATGGGGTGTCCACGGCCGTAGTGGAGTCGGCGTCCTCTAGTCCCTCCGGGTCAGGTGGGCTGGTTCGGTCTGGAGTTGATTGTAGTCCCTTGGGGGTGGGTGGAGTCGCTTGCAATCCCTTGAGGTGGTGTCTCTGGTCCTCACGATAGGCTGCAAGTCCGGTCGTCCCTCAGGTTCAGGTTGGCCGCTTGTGAAGTCCTCCGGGGGTTGATATCGCCAGAGGTTGGACCGTAGCTCCAAGTCCTCCGTCTAGATCGTCCCGTGTTTGCTCTGCAGGGCGGGTTGACGAAGTCTAGGTAGTTGGACCACCAGGTGCTGGTCCTCCCTATTTGAAATCCTCTCTCTTGCCGAACTCTCCTTAGACTCCCTCTTTCTCCAACTCTCTCCCTAGTATCTCATTCCCCCTGCCACTCACTGGACACGCCTACAATTTCGGAACAACCAATTATTCTCCGTGGTCCTATTACGGATCACCCTATAGGCCCGTTTTCGTGATGGGCGTAACTCCAGCTCTTCTGCTGAATCTCCGCCGCATCAGCGTTCATCGGCCTAATTTTGGTGAGTCTCAATTTTAATATTTTGGTCATCCTGTGTACAGTGCTGACCCTGCTTCCTTGACATCCGATCCCTTGCTTTCTCAGTTCACACTCGCTGGATGCCCTACTCAAATTTTACCAACTCCATTTCCTGTACCTCATTTCCTGTTGTAATCTAACCACTGTCTAATTTTCCTGATAATATTTAATTTTTAATTTATTATTATTATTCTTAATACTTATGAGGGAATATTATACAAAGTGTAATAATTACGTAAACGTCAAAGGTTTACACTCCTCTGGCTAAAATTTTTCGGTTTTCCACCAACCGAAACCTACTCCCAACATGTTATAGGTGTGTAGTCTGGACGATGACGTGTTGCTCCCTATCGTCTTGCTGTGTCGACGCCTGAAGTCAGCTGCAGCGCTGACAAGGTACATTCCGGAGCTATCTCGTTTCTGGTTACACGCACTACCCATACCTCTTTAACTTAAGCTCTTCCCTAGTAATCTCTTGCTGGAGTTTTCAATTTTATTATTATTGCCTGGATGTGAAGGCAATACGCCATGACTAATAAGACTACGGTGATTCCTCCTAACCATGCCAATACTATATATAATATCAATTTAGTATCGGAAAATATGTCATATTCATTATGTGGTAAGGTGATGTGTTGTATTCTTTTTTTGTCCGTTACTTCAAATGTGGGCATTGTTAGTGTCCAATTTGTATCAATTATTTCTGTCAAATTTCTGAAGTCATGACTCATGTCAGTTTCTATAGGGTGTAATTTTAAAGTCTTAATCTTTGTCCATGCTGCTGGTATTAAATGCACTGGTGTTGTCTCTATGTGACCATTGTTTGAGTCACATGGCATTATCTTAGTAACTAGCCTGTCCTGATCTTGAACTAGTTCACATTCACATGGTATGTTTATCTTCAGTGTTCCTGCGTTAATTTTTGGTAATACCGTATCTCCCTTTTCACATTTCAAGGTTACGTTACTTTGTATATTAGTTATCAAGAATTTATTCGGTAACAGCCTTGTCACTATTGCATGTGTCGGTTTTTCATAACATAAAAAATTGCAATTGTCTTGCAACGTTTGTACAGAATCTGGTTTTAAAATCACTTTCATACATATTTGTTCTACTCTTGACAGTAATGTTTCCCTCGGAATGAGGCATAACGGATACGTATTCTTATTACAAGCATCATCATTTCCATTTACAGCTTTTATGATGTTTTCCGATTTGATTATTAATTTTTCGTTCAAATCCAGGTGACACAATTTTGTATCCCATACTACTGGTGTTCTAATTGTTTCTAAAACTTTATAATTTTCCTTACGTGTAATCAATGGTACATTTAATTTTATTAATAGAGTTTCGTTAATTATTTTACAAACCGAAATCGGTAGTTGATAATATAACATAATTTTTGTTTGTGGGATAGCTAAATCTAAATTTTTATCCTTAGCTGTCTCCTTAAGTTCGTTTAGATACTGAATCAGGTTTTCTCTAGTGATGAGGTTTTCTGATAACCGATTTAAATGACATTTTTCCAGAATTTGCCTTATGTTATCTTCATAATAATTCATCAATACATATGCCCATGTCCTTTGGGTAAAAATATAGTTCATTTTTAAACCTCCCAAGTATGATATCGTTTCTAATTTATTTAACTCATCTCCTATAATCTTGAATCCATCTTGAATTTTCTTCGTCATGTTGTGGACGCTTGTGTGAAATTATTTAAACCTTTTGTCGTCTTTATCAAATCCCTGTATTGTGTATCCACCGAGTCTATTATCTCGTTGGTGTGTTGCGTTATTGTTTTCTGATTGTCGTATAACCCTGTTACTTGATTTTCTGTGGCCATGTCACAACACCATTTAAAGAAATCTCCGACAAACGTCAGTCCCCTCCTTGTTCGACTGCTGTCCGTTGTCAACATATAATCTGTTCTCTGAGCGCTTATCAATTTTACTATCTCGCCCTCCAGTCCTTTAAGTTCATCTTGTAACCCGCACTTATTATCCGACCCCGCCATTGTGTTAAGGCAATGTCCAAACTGTGATGAATTATCTATCCACGGTGCTCTAAGTCCTATCGTCATCGTATGAATTATAGGGATGGTTGCCTGGTAAACAATCAAATGTGGTCTCGGCTGAAAGTGTACTCCACTAAATAATCTCACATTCGCCCCCTCTTCAATGTCCTGGGATTCCCCAAAGCTCGTAAATAGAGATAACGTCAGATGTATCCTTATCAACCATGTGAGTACTTCTAGGTTGCCTGCCATTTCAAGTCCACCTGTTTAAAATAATTGCTGTCAGTCCCTAATATTAATTTTCTTTTCATGTATACTTATCAACTAAAATCTTCTATTTGTATTTTATATGATTGTATATATATTTTTTCCCTTTTTGTTTTGTTTTATTTGATATAATCCTGGCATTTTATTCCTTTATATTGCTCTTATACACAATGCTATTCTATTTCTAGTAATTATTAATTCTCTTATGTGCTTTGATTCACCTAATTTCATATTCGTGTCTGTTATCCTAGAAAACTGGGCCCTCGTTTTCTGAGGGTACTAAGACGAAATATCATCAAGTCGTTCTCTGTAAGTCCTTCCTATCCTCATATGTCAGGCGCCTCGTAGATCGTAACGTAATGCCTGTTCGTCTGGCGGTGAGTATGCAGGTCTGCGTGAGATCGTTCCTATCCTTCATCCTACAGGCTCTGTGTTCTTCCCAGCTCAGCTTTATATCGCCATCTTGTAACCCCATGCTTTCTGTCCCAGTCTCTGCCTCTTTGTCCCTTCAGTATGCCTTTACGTCCCGCGTCGTGCGCTTCTTTTACTCATCCGCTCGTCCATCTCCGCTATCGGTATTGTGTCCAGTGTTGTGTACCTTTTTACCTGGAATATTCTTTTGCTGGTAGGCATTAAGTAAATACTATCTAATTTTACCACTTTTCCGTCGTTAAAATTTTTACCAATTTCCCATATACTCTACCAGGTTCATATTTTATGGGTTATTGACCTTTAATTGTTCTTCTCTTTTACCCTCGGCTTGAGTCCGGCTATGCTCTTATAATGATTGGAACATTTTTTCTTGGCTATATGTCGTCATATCACTTCTCTATTATCTATATATATATATATTTTTTTTTTTTTTTTTTTTTTTTAATTTTGACATAGTATATTATAATTTTCGTAACGCTGAATCACTACTGATTTAACTTGTCTAATCATCAAACAATCTGTTTGTTTCCCTATTTGATTAATTTTTTTCAATTGTCAATTAATTTCAAAATAAATTTTAGTATTTGACATCCTTATTTATGTCCAGTTTACGTTGCTTAAATGTAACGTGTGGGCATTAATATCCGATGTTCCGCGTTATAATGTACATATCCTTGGGTTTTGTATTTATACCTGGGACCATGTGCATATGTAAATTCTGGTGTAGCCATGAATACATCGGTCCCCTTTTTTTTATTATTTTTTTTGTCGTTGTCCTACAACGATAAACCGTTATGTCTATAGCGGTATTTCCATAATAGTCGTTTCCTAAAACGCCTCTGGACTTTATAATATAACACCCCCAGGTCCATGTTACGCTATCGACTGTAGTATGGTTTTAAATTTGCACAATGTACTGGCTCCTTCTACAATTTGCCTTTTTTATATAAGGCGACCATATATGTAAGGTCATTCAATTTTTTTACTACTGTATATGGACCTTTAAATACGTTTTGAAATTTGAATACGGTTTTGTTCTATCTTGTTGGGTACGCTATCAATACATCGTCGCCCTGGTTTTAATTTCAAATCACGTTTTGTTTTATCAAAATATTCTTTTTGTCTCTCTTGTGCCTTTTCCAATAGTTTCGGTATTTCTTGTCGTACCTTATTATAGATTTTCTTTTCCTGTAAAATGTCGCTATCCTGTCTCCTGTGATGTGTACATATAATCCGATGGGACATTTGCTTCTCTGCCGAACATAAGATAAAAAGGTGTGTGAACTCCTCGTTGATCTTTGTTTTGATGTATTATTACGCAAATGTTACGTATTACAAAATTGTTGACCCATTTCCTCGGGTCTTGCTTGACATAATGGGAAACAATTTTCTTTATCACCAAATTCATGCGTTCTGTTAATCCCTGTATTTGTTGCATGTACGGGGGTGAAGGTCTCTGTTCAGTGCCAATACTCTGTAGTAACTGTTTTAAAACTTGACCATAATATGTTGTACCTTGGTCTGAATCATAACCCATATGGGTTATGATTCTGAGATAGCCGAAATTTTTGCAAAATAAACTAAAGTAGGACTTTTTTGGGGGCCCGTCTTGGTTAGTGTCCCTTTTAGGAACTGTAAAAAATTCTTGTAGTAAAATCATCGTTTATAAGTTTTATTTAACCCCCAATTTTTGAAATCCCGGGCCCAGAAAATTATTATCCTTCTTTCGAAAAACTTTAATCGGATTTGAGGGTTTTAATTTTCCCCCCAAACTTTCATAGTTTTTTAGTTTAAATTTTAATTCGCCGATGGCCTTGTATATTCGGTTTCGTCCTTGGCCATTTCCCGGCCCCAAAATAACGTTCTCCCCTTTTTTAAAAATCTTTTTGGGGAAAAACCCAATTGGATTGAAATTTTTAAATCCCCTTCTGATAAATAAAATTTTCCCTTTAAATTTAAATTGCTAAACTTTTTTTTAATCCCCCCTTTTCTTGGGTTTTAGAAAAATGCGTCTTTAAGTGCTTTAAAAGACCACCTTTAAATTTTAGTTCGGTATCTTTATTCCCACACTTTCCCCAAAATTTTCCCAAAAACCCCCCTTTTAAAGTCCCCTTTTAAATTTATACAGCCCCCCCTTTTGATGGGGACCCGTTCAAGTCCATTTAATACACCCACGCTTACAACTTGCCCTTTTTTTTTAATTTAATTTCTAAAATAATTTTTTTATTCCTTGTTTTGTTTTTAAATTTTATTTTTATTCCTTTTTTTTAAATTCAATTTTTTCCCAAAAAAAAAAAATTTTTAATTTTTCAACTTTATATTCTAACAATTTTTAATAAAACCCTTAAACTTCCCCCCTTTATTCAGTGCCAAAGTTATTAAGGTAAATTAAACCAAACCAAGTGCCCCCCCCATGTAAATTTTTTCCCTTCACCCCGACAACCCCTTACTTCCCTGAATTAAAAATTTTTTAAAATATTAATCACAAATGATATTAAAAGTAATGAGAAATAATTTGAACTTAAGACTCGCTTTGCTAGTGAAAGAAACCAGGGCCCGGAATAACTAATTTAATGGGTTTAAAGTACCCCCCCCAATTTAAATTTTTTTTTTACAGCATTTTTCTTAAACCTTTTCAAAAAAAATTCAACTATTTTTCCCATTTATACAAAACCTCCCTTTTAAACTTTTCCCTTTTCATTTTAATATTTTGACAAAACAAAATTTTAGAAATTTCAAAAAACCGTTAATTTAATTTTACTAAATTTTTTATTAACATTGTCTTTTAAAATACAGCCCGGGGGGAACAATAAATTAAGGGGGAAAATTATTTCAACAAAAGCCCAAAGACTTTCCTTTTAGTATTAAATCACAATCCTTAAATTTTTAAAAAAGTCCCCAATTTTTAATATGATTAAGTTTTAATTAACCAAACCTTTCATAAAAGTGAAATATTATTCGAAACAACTTACTCAAGAATAATTTAAAACCAAAATATTTCTCATCAAAATTAACAATCCCAAAACTAATATATTTTAAACCTTACAACTAGACAACTTAAACAATTTTCCCCTACAATTTTAATTCTTATTTGACAAATATTTCCCAAAAATTTTAAACCAAACATTCAAATGGCCTTTGTTTCTATAAAATTTTCCTTTTTAAGAAATTACCAATAATTTTTTGTTTTTTCTATTTCGGGCCAATTTTTATTCATTTACTTTTATATAGACAAATTTCTTAAATCAAAATTTCTTTCATCGGGACAAAAGATTACCAATTTTAAATAGTATTTATATATTATAAAAAAAAATTTAAAATAACTACATTCCCCCAAAAAGTTAATTCTAAATATTTTCAATTACAATTTTTAAGACCGTTCGTTGACTAATTTTTCTGGGCCCGTCCCCCTTTAAAGCTTTGGGGTGGTAAACGTAATTGAACCCTTTAAAAAATTTTTTTTTTCCCCCAAACTTAAATTTTTTCTCCCCCTTTAAACCCTTGGGGGGGTTTTTAAAAAGAAAATGTTTTACATACCCCGGGGCTCGTCTACTGCAGGGATGGGGGGTCCACGGGCCCAAAGGGGGGGCGGCGTCCCCTAGGGTTCCCCCCCCTAGGAGGGTGGGTTCGGTTGGGGTTTTCTTGTAGTCCCTTTGGGGGGGGGTGGAGTCCCCCTTGGGAAAACCCTTTAGGTGGTTTTTCTCTGGGCCTTTAGGATAGGCTGCAAAATTTGGGGTCCCCCCAGGTTTAGGTTGGCCCCTGTGAAATCCTCCCGGGGGTTTTTATCGCAAGGGGGTTTTACCCTAGCTCCAAGCCCCACGTCTAAATCGTCCCGTGTTTGCTCTGCAAGGGTGGGGGGAACGAAGTCAGGTGTTGGACCCCCCAGGGGCTGGTCCCCCTATTGGTCTAAATTTCCCCCAAATCCCCTTTTGCGCTCTCCCCTTTGACTCCCTCTTTCCCAACTCTTCCCTTTGTATCTCATTCCCCCCCGCCCCTCACGGACACGCCCCCCAAATTTTGGAAAAAAATTATTTGTGGTTTCCCATTCGGATCACCCTAGGCCCCTTTTTGTGATGGGGGTAAAATCCAGCTTTTGTTTTTCCGGCAAACAGCGTTTCATCGGGCCCAATTTTGGGGATCTAATTTTAATAAATTTTTGGGCATCCTTTTGTAAAAAAGTGTGAAACCCCGCTTCCCTTGAAAACCGATCCCCTTTCTTTTCCCCCCGTTACATTCGCCCCCATGCCCCACCAAATTTTTCCCAACCCCCATTTTTCCCGTACCCCCATTTTTTTTTGTAATTAACACTTCTAATTTTTTCCCGATAATATTTTTAAATTTTTTAAATTTTTTATTTTTATTTTGAAAACTTAGAGGGAATTTTATACAAATGTAATTTAATTTTCGGGAAAAATCAAAGGGTTTAAAAATGGGGAAAACCCGGAAAGTTACGAAATAAAGGAAAAAAGGGAAAAAGGTTCTTCGTAAAGGTTTTTGGGTTTCTCAAATTTTTTCAATCGTTTGAATTATAATCGTTTTTTACAGTTTTTCGTTCATTACAATTTTTATGTTTACAAACCGGGAAACCCTTATTTAAACACGTTTTGGGCCCTTTAAAAGTCCGATTTCAAATGTTTCGTTCTGTTAGAATAGGACTACTTTGTGTATTGATAGGTTAGGTTTGGTTAGTTATGTTAGGTTTGATTAGGTTATATAAGGTTTGGTTAGTTATGTTAGGTTTGTTTAGATTATATTAGGTTTAGTTAGATTATGTTAGGTTTGTTTAGGTTATATTAGGTTTGGTTAGGTTATGTTAGATTGCTTTTGCATGTAAGAATGTTTATACAAAGAGTCGTTCTTATCATTGAAATATAAACCATATTGGACCTAATGAATTACCTATTCATAAATTTTTTAGGTTTGGTTAGATTGTTAGGTTAACCTACATAACCTTAAAAACCCCAACCTAACTTAACTTTAACCTATCAATACCCAACCAAGCCTTGTCCTAACTAAACATAACCTTACTGAAACTGGTACTAACGTTTTAAACGTTAGTTCGCCTTGTTAAACACGTTTAGTAATGGTTGGATTACAACAGTCCTGTAATATTCGTAATGAGGAAAAGATTCTACACAATTTAAAGTATCCACATCAAAAATATTTACCATTTAAAATAATATATATCCAATTTTCCTCAATTTCGTAATTTTCCGGCTTTTTCACTGAAAAAAGATCATATTCTTTTTTCCTATCAATATATCTACTACGAAACAAATGTCAGCCAAATAATTGACAAGACCAATTACCATTTCAGCTTTAACCCAAGTTCTGCATTGGTAAAACAAGTGGAAGCTACTCGGTTTCATCACTTAGCCAACTTACTCTCCACTTAGAGCAAGTAACATGGATGTTGTAACAAACTATAAACATTTCATCAGACCTTATTGCTCGCTGACCTTTTTGTGGGGTGTACTGCAAAGCTCTATTCAAATCAAACTTATATTTAAGTAAAAGTTCCCGTTTCTACCATTTACTAATGCATTCTTACGGTGAATTTTTTTTGTATTATTTTAATATTATCTGTTTAAATAACGATTCGCGTTTTTTT
>JAQJVL010002465.1:0-97433 GCA_035578905.1 Stictocephala bisonia
ATTTTTTTTTTTAAATCTTGCGATCTTTAGTTTTCAATCTGCGATCTTGAGTTTCAATCCTGCATTTTTTGAGTTTCAGTCTTATGATCTTTGAGTTTCAATCATGCCAACTTTGAGTTTCAATTTTGCGATCTTTGAGTTTTAAACTTGCGGATCTTGTGGTTCAATCTTGCTCTCTTTGAGTTTTAATCTTGCGATCTTGAGTTTCAATCTTGCGGATCTTTGAGTTTCAATCTTGCAATCTTTAAATTTCAATCTTGCGATCTTTGAGTTTTAATCTTGCGATATTTGAGTTTTAATCTTGTGATCTTTTGGTTTCAATCTTGCGATCTTTGAGTTTCAATTCTGCATTCTTTGAGTTTCAATCTTGCGATCTTTTGAGTTTCATTCTTGCGATCTTTTGTGTTTCATTCTTGTGATCTTTGAGTTTCAATCTTGCGATCTTTGAGTTTAAATCTTGCGATCTTTGAGTTTTCAATCATGCGATCTTGAGTTTAATCTTGCGATTTTGAGTTTTAATCCTGCGATTTTTGAGTTTCAATCATGCGATCTTTGAGTTTCAATCTTGCGATCTTTAGTTTCAATCGTTCGCATCTTGAGGTTCAAAGTCTTGCGATCTTTGAGTTTCAATCGTGCGATCTTTGAGTTTTAATCTTGCGATCTTTGAGTTTTCAATCTTGCTATCTTTGAAGTTTCAATCTTGCAATCTTTGAGATTCAATCTTGCTATCTTTGAGTTTAAATCTTGCGATCTTTGAGTTTCAATCCTGCTTTCTTGAGTTTCAATCTAGCGATCTTTGAGTTTCAATCTTGCGATCTTTGAGTTTCAATCTTGCAATCTTTGAGTTTTCAATCTTGCGATCTTGAGTTTAAATCTTGCATCTTTGAGTATTCATCTTGCGATCTTTGAGTTTCAATTCTTGCGATCTTTGTTGATTTTTAATCTTGCCATCTTTGAGTTTCAATCTTGCGATCTTTGAGTTTCAATCTTGCGATCTTTGAGTTTCAATCTTGCGATCTTTAAGTTTCAATCTTGCGATCTTCTGAGTTTTCACCTCGTTTCGAATCTTTGAGTTTCAATCTTTGCGATATTTGAGTTTTCAATCTGTGTTCTGAGTTCAATTTAGATTTTCAGTAATCATGCGATCTTTGAGTTTCAATCTTGCTATCTTTGAGTTTCAATCTTGCTATCTTTGAGTTTAAATCTTGCGATCTTTGAGTTTCAATCTTTGCAATCTTTGATTTTCAATCTTACGATCTTTGAGTTTCAAGTCTTGCGATCTTTGAGTTTCAATCTAGCGATCTTTGAGTTTCAATCTTGCGATCTTTGAGTTTTAAACTTGCGATCTTTGTAGTTCAATCTTGCGATCTTTGAGTTTCAATCTTGCGATCTTTGAGTTTCAATCTTGCGATCTTTGAGTTTTAATCTTGCGATCTTTGAGTTTCAATCTTGCGATCTTTGAGTTTCAATCTTGCGATCTTTGAGTTTCAATCTTGCGATCTTTGAGTTTCAATCTTGCGATCTTTGAGTTTCAATCTTGCGATCTTTGAGTTTCAATCTTGCGATCTTTGAGTTTCAATCTTGCGATCTTTGAGTTTCAATCTTGCAATCTTTGAGTTTCAATCTTGCAATCTTTGAGATTCAATCTTGCTATCTTTGAGTTTGAATCTTGCAATCTTTGAGTTTCAATCTTGCCATTTTTGAGTTTCAATCTTGCGATCTTTGAGTTTCAATCTTGCGATCTTTGAGTTTCAATCTTGCGATCTTTGAGTTTCAATTTTGCGATTTTTGAGTTTCAATCTTGCGATCTTTGAGTTTCAATCTTGCGATCTTTGAGTTTCAATCTTGCGATCTTTGAGTTTCAATCTTGCGATCTTTGAGTTTCAATCTTGTGATCTTTGAGTTTCAATCTTGCGATCTTTGAGTTTCAATCTTGCGATCTTTGAGTTTCAATCTTGCTATCTTTGAGTTTCAATCTTGCGATCTTTGAGTTTCAATCTTGCGATCTTTGAGTTTCAATCTTGCGATCTTTGAGTTTTCAATCTTGCGATCTTTGAGTTTCAATCTTGCAATCTTTAAGTTTCAATCTTGCAATCTTTGAGATTCAATCTTGCTATCTTTGAGTTTGAATCTTGCAATCTTTGAGTTTCAATCTTGCCATTTTTGAGTTTCAATCTTGCGATCTTTGAGTTTCAATCTTGCGATCTTTGAGTTTCAATCTTGCGATCTTTGAGTTTCAATCTTGCGATCTTTGAGTTTCAATCTTGCGATCTTTGAGTTTCAATCTTGCGATCTTTGAGTTTCAATCTTGCGATCTTTGAGTTTCAATCTTGCGATCTTTGAGTTTCAATCTTGCGATCTTTGAGTTTCAATCTTGCGATCTTTGAGTTTCAATCTTGCGATCTTTGAGTTTCAATCTTGCTATCTTTGAGTTTCAATCTTGCGATCTTTGAGTTTCAATCTTGCATCTTTGAGTTTCAATCTTGCGATCTTTGAGTTTTCAATCTTGCGATCTTTGAGTTTCAATCTTGCGATCTTTGAGTTTCAATCTTGCGATCTTTGAGTTTCAATCTTGCTATCTTTGAGTTTCAATCTTGCGATCTTTGAGTTTCAATCTTGCCATCTTTGAGTTTCAATCTTTGCATTCTTTGAGTTTCAATCTTGCCATCTTTGAGTTTTAATCTTGCTATCTTTGAGTTTTAATCTTGCGATTGAGTTTAATCTTGCCTTCTTTGAGTTTTATTTTCTTGCCGATCTTTGAGTTTCAATCTTGCGATCTTTGAGATTTCAATCTTGCCATCTATGAGTTTCAATCTTGCGATCTTTGAGTTTCAATCATGCGATCTTTGAGTTTCAATCTTGCAATCTTCGAGTTTCAATCATGCGATCTTTGAGTTTCAATCTTGCGATCTTTGAGTTTCACATACTTGTGATCTTTGAGTTTCAGTCTTGCGATCTTTGAGTTTCAATCTTGCGATCTTTGAGTTTCAATCTTGCGATCTTTGAGTTTCAATCTTGCGATCTTTTGAGTTTCAATCTTGCGATCTTTGAGTTTCAATCTTGCGATCTTTGAGTTTCAATCTTGCAATCTTTGAGTTTCATCTTGCAATCTTTGAGTTTCAATCTTGCGATCTTTGAGTTTCAATCTTGCGATCTTTGAGTTTCAATCTTGCTATCTTTGAGTTTCAATCTTGCGATCTTTGAGTTTCAATCTTGCGATCTTTGAGTTTCAATCTTGCGATCTTTGAGTTTCAATCTTGCTATCTTTGAAGTTTCAATCTTGCGAATCTTTGAGTTTCAATCTTGCGATCTTTGAGTTTCAATCTTGCGATCTTTGAGTTTCAATCTTGCGATCTTTGAGTTTCAATCTTGCGATCTTTGAGTTTCAATCTTGCGATCTTTGAGTTTCAATCTTGCGATCTTTGAGTTTCAATCTTGCGATCTTTGAGTTTCAATCTTGCGATCTTTGAGTTTCAATCTTGCGATCTTTGAGTTTCAATCTTGCGATCTTTGAGTTTCAATCTTGCGATCTTTGAGTTTCAATCTTGCGATCTTTGAGTTTCAATCTTGCGATCTTTGAGTTTCAATCTTGCGATCTTTGAGTTTCAATCTTGCGATCTTTGAGTTTCAATCTTGCGATCTTTGAGTTTCCATCTTGCGATCTTTGAGTTCCAATCTTGCCATCTTTGAGTTTCAATCTTGCGATCTTTGAGTTTTAATCTTGCGATCTTTGAGTTTCAATCTTGCGATCTTTGAGTTTCAATCTTGCGATCTTTGAGTTTTAATTTTGCTATCTTTGAGTTTCAATCTTGCTATCTTTGAGTTTCAATCTTGCGATCTTTGAGTTTCAATCTTGCGATCTTTGAGTTTCAATCTTGCATCTTTGAGTTTCAATCTTGCGATCTTTGAGTTTTCAATCTTGCGATCATTGAGTTTAAATCTTGCTGATCTTTGAGTTTCAATCTTGCGATCTTTGAGTTTCAATCTTGCGATCTTTGAGTTTTCAATCTTGCGATCTTTAAGTTTTAATCTTGCGATCTTTGAGTTTCAATCTTGCTATCTTTGAGTTTCAATCTTGCGATCTTTGAGTTTCAATCTTGCGATCTTTGAGTTTCAATCTTGCAATCTTTTGAGTTTCAGTCTTGTGATCTTTGAGTTTCAATCTTGCCGATCTTTGAGTTTCAATCTTGCAATTTTGAGTTTAATCTTGCATCTTTAGATTCAATTTGCATCTTAATTAAATCATTTAATTGCAATTTGATTTCAATCTTGGATTTTGAGTTTCAATTGACTTTGATTTCAATCTTGCGATCTTTGATTTAATCTCAACTTTGATTTAAAATCTTCATCTTAAGTTTCAATCTTGCGATCTTTGAGTTCAATCTGCGATCTTTGAGTTTCAATCTTGATTTAGTTTCAATCTTGCGATCTTTGATTTCATTTGTTTTATTTCATCTTGATTTTTGAGTTTCAATCTTGCGATCTTTGAGTTTCAATCTTGCATCTTTGAGTTTAGAACTTGGATCTTTGGTTTAATTTCATCTTTATTTAACTTGCGATCTTTGGTTCAATTTGCATCTTTAGTTCAATCTTATCTTTGAGTTCATCTGCATCTATTAATCTTGCATCTTTGAGTTAATCTTGCATTTTGAGTTTAATCTGACTTGGATTTATATATTCCATTTTGGTTTATCTTCGATTATTTATTTCCTATTTTGAGTTTCAATCTGCGATCTTGATTTAATCTTGCACTTGAGTTAATCGTTTGATCTTTGAGTTTAATCTTCATCTTAGTTTTACTTGCATCTTGATTCAATCTTGCGATTTTTTGAGTTTAATCTTGCGATCTTTGAGTTTCAATTGATCTTTAGTTTCAATCTGCGATCTTTAGTTTAACTTGCGATCTTGAGGTTTCAATTGCATCTTAGTTTCAATCTTGCGATCTTGATTTTATCTTGGATCTTTGAGTTTCATCTTGCATCTTTGAGTTTCAATCTCATCTTAGTTATCTGCATCTTGAGTTCAATCTTGCATCTTAGTTTAATCTTGCAATCTTGAATCTTCATTTTGAGTTAATCTTGCATCTTTAGTTTAATTTGCATTTTGATTCATCTTGCGATCTTTAGATTAAATTTGCATCTTGGTTTCAATCTTTCTATCTTTAATTTCATCTTGCGATCTTGATTTCAATCTTGCTATCATTAAGTTTCAATCTTGCGTCTTTGAGTATCAATCTTGCGATTTTGAGTATGTTTCAATCTTCGATTTTGAGTTTCAATCTTGCGATCTTTGAAGTTTCGATCTTGCGATTCATCTTTGAAGTTTCAATCTTGCGATCTTTGAGTTTCAATCTTGAACTACAATCTTGCGATCTTTTGAGTATCAATCTTGCGACTTTTGAGTATCAATCTTGCGATCTTAGAGTTTCAATCTTGTGATCTTTGAGTTTCAATCTTGCGATCCTTGAGTTTCAATCGTTCGATCTTTGAGTTTTAATCTTGCGATCTTTGAGTTTCAATCTTGCAATCTTTAAGTTTCAATCTTGCAATCTTTGAGAACCAATCTTGCTATTTTTGAGTTTGAATCTTGCAATCTTTGAGTTTCAATCTTGCCATTTTTGAGTTTCAATCTTGCGATCTTTGAGTTTTAATTTTGCGATCTTTGAGTTTCAATCTTGCTATCTTTAAATTTCAATCTTGCGATCTTTGAGTTTCAATCTTGCGATCTTTTAGTTTCAATCTTGCAATCTCTAAATTTCAATCTTGCGATCTTTGAATTTTAATCTTGCGATATTTGAGTTTTAATCTTGTGATCATTTGGTTTCAATCTTGCGATCTTTGAGTTTCAATCTTGCGATCTTTGAGTTTCAATCTTGCTATCTTTAAGTTTTAATCTTGCGATCTTTGAGTTTCAATCTTGTTATCTTTGAGTTTAAATCTTGCGATCTTTGAGTTTCAATCTTGCGATCTTTGAGTTTCAATCCTGCATTTTTTGAGTTTCAGTCTTATGATCTTTGAGTTTCAATCATGCCAACTTTGAGTTTCAATTTTGCGATCTTTGAGTTTTAAACTTGCGATCTTTGTGGTTCAATCTTGCTCTCTTTGAGTTTTAATCTTGCGATCTTTTCTTGCGATCATTGAGTTTCAATCTTGCAATCTCTAAATTTCAATCTTGCGATCTTTGAGTTTTAATCTTGCGATATTTGAGTTTTAATCTTATGATCTTTTGGTTTCAATCTTGCGATCTTTGAGTTTCAATTCTGCATTCTTTGAGTTTCAATCTTGCGATCTTTTAGTTTCATTCTTGCGATCTTTGTGTTTCATTCTTGTGATCTTTGAGTTTCAATCTTGCGATCTTTGAGTTTAAATCTTGCGATCTTTGAGTTTCAATCATGCGATCTTTGAGTTTTAATCTTGCGAATTGAGTTTAAATCTTGCCATCTTTGAGTTTTATTCTTGCGATCTTTGAGTTTCAATCTTGCGATCTTTGAATTTCAATCTTGCCATCTATGAGTTTAAATCTTGCGATCTTTGAGTTTCAATCAAGCGATCTTTGAGTTTCAATCTAGCGATCTTTTAGTTTTAAACTTGCTATCTTTGAATTTCAATCTTGCAATCTTCGAGTTTCAATCTTGCGATCTTTGAGTTTCAATCTTGCGATCTTTGAGTTTCAATCTTGTGATCTTTGAGTTTCAATCTTGCGATCTTTGAGTTTTAATCTTGCGATCTTTGAGTTTCAATCTTGCGATCTTTGAGTTTCAATCTTGCTATCTTTAAGTTTCAATCTTGCGATCTTTGAGTTTCAATCTTGCGATCTTTGAGTTTCAATCTTGCAATCTTTGAGTTTCAATCTTGCAATCTTTAAGTTTCAATCTTGCAATCTTTGAGATTCAATCTTGCTATCTTTGAGTTTGAATCTTGCAATCTTTGAGTTTTAAACTTGCCATTTTTGAGTTTCAATCTTGCGATCTTTGAGTTTCAATTTTGCGATCTTTGAGTTTCAATCTTGCGATCTTTGAGTTTCAATCTTGCGATCTTTGAGTTTCAATCTTGCGATCTTTGAGTTGCAATCTTGCGATCTTTGAGTTTCAATCGTTCGATCATTTAGTTTCAATCTTGGGATCTTTGAATTTCAATCTTGTGATCTTTGAGTTTCAATCTTGCGATTTTTGAGTTTCAATCATGCGATCTTTGAGTTTCAAACTTGCTATCTTTGAGTTTCAATCGTTCGAACTTTGAGGTTCAATCTTGCCATCTTTGAGTTTCAATCGTTCGATCTTTGAGTTTTAATCTTGCGATCTTTGAGTTTCAATCTTGCAATCTTTAAGTTTCAATCTTGCAATCTTTGAGATTCAATCTTGCTATCTTTGAGTTTGAATCTTGCAATCTTTGAGTTTCAATCTTGCCATTATTGAGTTTCAATCCTGCATTCTTTGAGTTTCAATCTTACCATCTTTGAGTTTTAATCTTGCCATCTTTGAGTTTTAATCTTGCGAATTGAGTTTAAATCTTGCCATCTTTGAGTTTTATTCCTGCGATCTTTGAGTTTCAATCTTGCGATCTTTGAATTTCAATCTTGCCATCTATGAGTTTAAATCTTGCGATCTTTGAGTTTCAATCATGCGATCTTTGAGTTTCAATCTTGCGATCTTTTAGTTTCAAACTTGCTATCTTTGAATTTCAATCTTGCAATCTTCGAGTTTCAATCTTGCGATCTTTGAGTTTCAATCTTGCGATCTTTGAGTTTCACTATTGTGATCTTTGAGTTTCAATCTTGCGATCTTTGAGTTTCAATCTTGCGATCTTTGAGTTTAAATCTTGCGATCTTTGAGTTTCAATCTTGCTATCTTTAAGTTTCAATCTTGCGATCTTTGAGTTTCAATCTTGCGATCTTTGAGTTTCAATCTTGCAATCTTTGAGTTTCAATCTTGCAATCTTTAAGTTTCAATCTTGCAATCTTTGAGATTCAATCTTGCTATCTTTGAGTTTGAATCTTGCAATCTTTGAGTTTTAATCTTGCCATTTTTGAGTTTCAATCTTGCGATCTTTGAGTTTCAATTTTGCTATCTTTGAGTTTCAATCTTGCGATCTTTGAGTTTCAATCTTGCGATCTTTGAGTTTTAATCTTGCGATCTTTGAGTTTCAATCTTGCGATCTTTGAGTTTCAATCGTTCGATCATTTAGTTTCAATCTTGCGATCTTTGAATTTCAATCTTGTGATCTTTGAGTTTCAATCTTGCGATTTTTGAGTTTCAATCATGCGATCTTTGAGTTTTAAACTTGCTATCTTTGAGTTTCAATCGTTCGAACTTTGAGGTTCAATCTTGCGATCTTTGAGTTTCAATCGTTCGATCTTTGAGTTTTAATCTTGCGATCTTTGAGTTTCAATCTTGCAATCTTTAAGTTTCAATCTTGCAATCTTTGAGATTCAATCTTGCTATCTCTGAGTTTGAATCTTGCAATCTTTGAGTTTCAATCTTGCCATTTTTGAGTTTCAATCCTGCATTCTTTGAGTTTCAATCTTGCGATCTTTGAGTTTCAATCTTGCGATCTTTTAGTTTCAAACTTGCTATCTTTGAATTTCAATCTTGCAATCTTCGAGTTACAATCTTGCGATCTTTGAGTTTCAATCTTGCGATCTTTGAGTTTCAATCTTGTGATCTTTGAGTTTCAATCTTGCGATCTTTGAGTTTCAATCTTGCGATCTTTGAGTTTCAATCTTGCGATCTTTGAGTTTCAATCTTGCAATCTTTGAGTTTCAATCTTGCAATCTTTAAGTTTCAATCTTGCAATCTTTGAGATTCAATCTTGCTATCTTTGAGTTTGAAGCTTGCAATCTTTGAGTTTTAATCTTGCCATTTTTGAGTTTCAATCTTGCGATCTTTGAGTTTCAATTTTGCGATCTTTAAGTTTCAATTTTGCGATCTTTGAGTTTCAATCTTGCGATCTTTGAGTTTCAATCTTGCGATTTTTTAGTTTCAATCTTGCGATCTTTGAGTTTTAATCGTTCGATCTTTTAGTTTCAATCTTGCGATATTTGAGTTTCAATCTTGCGATCCTTGAGTTTCAATCGTTCGATCTTTGAGTTTTAATCTTGCAATCTTTGAGTTTCAATCTTGCGATCTTTGAGTTTCAATCTTGTGATCTTTGAGTTTCAATCTTGCGATCTTTGAGTTTCAATCTTGCGATCTTTAAGTTTCAATCTTGCGATCTTTGAGTTTCAATCTTGCGATCTTTGAGTTTCAATCTTGCGATCTTTGAGTTTCAATCTTGCGATCTTTGAGTTTCAATCTTGCGATCTTTGAGTTTCAATCTTGCGATCTTTGAGTTTCAATCTTGCGATCTTTGAGTTTCAATCTTGCGATCTTTGAGTTTCAATCTTGCGATCTTTGAGTTTCAATCTTGCGATCTTTGAGTTTCAATCTTGCGATCTTTGAGTTTCAATCTTGCGATCTTTGAGTTTCAATCTTGCGATCTTTGAGTTTCAATCTTGCTATCTTTGAGTTTCAATCTTGCGATCTTTGAGTTTCAATCTTGCGATCTTTGAGTTTCAATCTTGCGATCTTTGAGTTTCAATCTTGCGATCTTTGAGTTTCAATCTTGCGATCTTTGAGTTTCAATCTTGCGATCTTTGAGTTTCAATCTTGCGATCTTTGAGTTTCAATCTTGCGATCTTTGAGTTTCAATCTTGCGATCTTTGAGTTTCAATCTTGCGATCTTTGAGTTTCAATCTTGCGATCTTTGAGTTTCAATCTTGCGATCTTTGAGTTTCAATCTTGCGATCTTTGAGTTTCAATCTTGCGATCTTTGAGTTTCAATCTTGCGATCTTTGAGTTTCAATCTTGCAATCTTTGAGTTTCAATCTTGCGATCTTTGAGTTTCAATCTTGCGATCTTTGAGTTTCAATCTTGCGATCTTTGAGTTTCAATCTTGCGATCTTTGAGTTTCAATCTTGCGATCTTTGAGTTTCAATCTTGCGATCTTTGAGTTTCAATCTTGCGATCTTTGAGTTTCAATCTTGCGATCTTTGAGTTTCAATCTTGCGATCTTTGAGTTTCAATCTTGCGATCTTTGAGTTTCAATCTTGCGATCTTTGAGTTTCAATCTTGCGATCTTTGAGTTTCAATCTTGCGATCTTTGAGTTTCAATCTTGCGATCTTTGAGTTTCAATCTTGCGATCTTTGAGTTTCAATCTTGCGATCTTTGAGTTTCAATCTTGCGATCTTTGAGTTTCAATCTTGCGATCTTTGAGTTTCAATCTTGCGATCTTTGAGTTTCAATCTTGCGATCTTTGAGTTTCAATCTTGCGATCTTTGAGTTTCAATCTTGCGATCTTTGAGTTTCAATCTTGCGATCTTTGAGTTTCAATCTTGCGATCTTTGAGTTTCAATCTTGCGATCTTTGAGTTTCAATCTTGCGATCTTTGAGTTTCAATCTTGCGATCTTTGAGTTTAAATCTTGCCATCTTTGAGTTTTAATCTTGCGATCTTTGAGTTTCAATCTTGCGATCTTTGAGTTTCAATCTTGCGATCTTTGAGTTTCAATCTTGCGATCTTTGAGTTTCAATCTTGCGATCTTTGAGTTTCAATCTTGCGATCTTTGAGTTTCAATCTTGCTATCTTTGAGTTTCAATCTTGCAATCTTCGAGTTTCAATCTTGCGATCTTTGAGTTTCAATCTTGCGATCTTTGAGTTTCAATCTTGTGATCTTTGAGTTTCAATCTTGCGATCTTTGAGTTTCAATCTTGCGATCTTTGAGTTTCAATCTTGCGATCTTTGAGTTTCAATCTTGCGATCTTTGAGTTTCAATCTTGCGATCTTTGAGTTTCAATCTTGCGATCTTTGAGTTTCAATCTTGCGATCTTTGAGTTTCAATCTTGCAATCTTTAAGTTTCAATCTTGCAATCTTTGAGATTCAATCTTGCTATCTTTGAGTTTGAATCTTGCAATCTTTGAGTTTCAATCTTGCCATTTTTGAGTTTCAATCTTGCGATCTTTGAGTTTCAATCTTGCGATCTTTGAGTTTCAATCTTGCGATCTTTGAGTTTCAATCTTGCGATCTTTGAGTTTCAATCTTGCGATCTTTGAGTTTCAATCTTGCGATCTTTGAGTTTCAATCTTGCGATCTTTGAGTTTCAATCTTGCGATCTTTGAGTTTCAATCTTGCGATCTTTGAGTTTCAATCTTGCGATCTTTGAGTTTCAATCTTGCGATCTTTGAGTTTCAATCTTGCGATCTTTGAGTTTCAATCTTGCGATCTTTGAGTTTCAATCTTGCGATCTTTGAGTTTCAATCTTGCGATCTTTGAGTTTCAATCTTGCGATCTTTGAGTTTCAATCTTGCGATCTTTGAGTTTCAATCTTGCGATCTTTGAGTTTCAATCTTGCGATCTTTGAGTTTCAATCTTGCTATCTTTGAGTTTCAATCTTGCGATCTTTGAGTTTCAATCTTGCGATCTTTGAGTTTCAATCTTGCCATCTTTGAGTTTCAATCTTGCAATCTTTGAGTTTCAATCTTGCGATCTTTGAGTTTCAATCTTGCGATCTTTGAGTTTCAATCTTGCTATCTTTGAGTTTCAATCTTGCAATCTTTGAGTTTCAATCTTGCGATCTTTGAGTTTCAATCTTGCGATCTTTGAGTTTCAATCTTGCGATCTTTGAGTTTCAATCTTGCGATCTTTGAGTTTCAATCTTGCGATCTTTGAGTTTCAATCTTGCGATCTTTGAGTTTCAATCTTGCTATCTTTGAGTTTCAATCTTGCGATCTTTGAGTTTCAATCTTGCGATCTTTGAGTTTCAATCTTGCAATCTTTGAGTTTCAATCTTGCAATCTTTAAGTTTCAATCTTGCAATCTTTGAGATTCAATCTTGCTATCTTTGAGTTTGAATCTTGCAATCTTTGAGTTTTAATCTTGCCATTTTTGAGTTTCAATCTTGCGATCTTTGAGTTTCAATCTTGCGATCTTTGAGTTTCAATCTTGCGATCTTTGAGTTTCAATCTTGCGATCTTTGAGTTTCAATCTTGCGATCTTTGAGTTTCAATCTTGCGATCTTTGAGTTTCAATCTTGCGATCTTTGAGTTTCAATCTTGCGATCTTTGAGTTTCAATCTTGCGATCTTTGAGTTTCAATCTTGCGATCTTTGAGTTTCAATCTTGCGATCTTTGAGTTTCAATCTTGCTATCTTTGAGTTTCAATCTTGCGATCTTTGAGTTTCAATCTTGCGATCTTTGAGTTTCAATCGTTCGATCTTTAAGTTTTAATCTTGCGATCTTTGAGTTTCAATCTTGCAATCTTTAAGTTTCAATCTTGCAATCTTTGAGATTCAATCTTGCTATCTTTGAGTTTGAATCTTGCAATCTTTGAGTTTCAATCTTGCCATTATTGAGTTTCAATCCTGCATTCTTTGAGTTTCAATCTTACCATCTTTGAGTTTTAATCTTGCCATCTTTGAGTTTTAATCTTGCGAATTGAGTTTAAATCTTGCCATCTTTGAGTTTTATTCTTGCGATCTTTGAGTTTCAATCTTGCGATCTTTGAATTTCAATCTTGCCATCTATGAGTTTAAATCTTGCGATCTTTGAGTTTCAATCATGCGATCTTTGAATTTCAATCTTGCAATCTTCGAGTTTCAATCTTGCGATCTTTGAGTTTCAATCTTGCGATCTTTGAGTTTCACTATTGTGATCTTTGAGTTTCAGTCTTGCGATCTTTGAGTTTCAATCTTGCGATCTTTGAGTTTAAATCTTGCGATCTTTGAGTTTCAATCTTGCTATCTTTAAGTTTCAATCTTGCGATCTTTGAGTTTCAATCTTGCGATCTTTGAGTTTCAATCTTGCAATCTTTGAGTTTCAATCTTGCAATCTTTGAGTTTCAATCTTGCAATCTTTGAGTTTCAATCTTGCTATCTTTGAGTTTGAATCTTGCAATCTTTGAGTTTTAATCTTGCCATTTTTGAGTTTCAATCTTGCGATCTTTGAGTTTCAATTTTCCTATCTTTGAGTTTCAATCTTGCGATCTTTGAGTTTCAATCTTGCGATCTTTGAGTTTCAATCTTGCGATCTTTGAGTTTCAATCTTGCGATCTTTGAGTTTCAATCTTGCGATCTTTGAGTTTCAATCGTTCGATCTTTGAGTTTTAATCTTGCTATCTTTGAGTTTCAATCTTGCGATCTTTGAGTTTCAATCTTGCGATCTTTGAGTTTCAATCTTGCGATCTTTGAGTTTCAATCTTGCGATCTTTGAGTTTCAATCTTGCGATCTTTGAGTTTCAATCTTGCGATCTTTGAGTTTCAATCTTGCGATCTTTGAGTTTCAATCTTGCGATCTTTGAGTTTCAATCTTGTGATCTTTGAGTTTCAATCTTGCGATCCTTGAGTTTCAATCTTGCGATCTTTGAGTTTTAATCTTGCGATCTTTGAGTTTCAATCTTGCAATCCTTAAGTTTCAATCTTGCAATCTTTGAGAACCAATCTTCCTATTTTTGAGTTTGAATCTTGCAATCTTTGAGTTTCAATCTTGCCATTTTTGAGTTTCAATCTTGCGATCTTTGAGTTTAATTTTGCGATCTTTGAGTTTCAATCTTGCGATCTTTGAGTTTCAATCTTGTGATCTTTGAGTTTCAATCTTGCGATCTTTGAGTTTCAATCTTGCAATCTCTAGAGTTTCAATCTTGCGATCTTTGAGTTTCAATCTTGAGATATTTGAGATTTCAATCTTGCGATCTTTGAGTTTCAATCTTGCGATCTTTGAGTTTCAATCTTGCGATCTTTGAGTTTCAATCTTGCTATCTTTGAGTTTCAATCTTGCGATCTTTGAGTTTCAATCTTGCGATCTTTGAGTTTCAATCTTGCGATCTTTGAGTTTCAATCTTGCGATCTTTGAGTTTCAATCTTGCATCTTTGAGTTTCAATCTTGCGATCTTTGAGTTTCAATCTTGCGATCTTTGAGTTTCAATCTTGCGATCTTTGAGTTTCAATCTTGCGATCTTTGAGTTTCAATCTTGCGATCTTTGAGTTTCAATCTTGCGATCTTTGAGTTTCAATCTTGCGATCTTTGAGTTTCAATCTTGCAATCTTTGAGTTTCAATCTTGCGATCTTTGAGTTTCAATCTTGCGATCTTTGAGTTTCAATCTTGCGATCTTTGAGTTTCAATCTTGCGATCTTTGAGTTTCAATCTTGCGATCTTTGAGTTTCAATCTTGCGATCTTTGAGTTTCAATCTTGCGATCTTTGAGTTTCAATCTTGCGATCTTTGAGTTTCAATCTTGCGATCTTTGAGTTTCAATCTTGCGATCTTTGAGTTTCAATCTTGCGATCTTTGAGTTTCAATCTTGCGATCTTTGAGTTTCAATCTTGCGATCTTTGAGTTTCAATCTTGCGATCTTTGAGTTTCAATCTTGCGATCTTTGAGTTTCAATCTTGCGATCTTTGAGTTTCAATCTTGCGATCTTTGAGTTTCAATCTTGCGATCTTTGAGTTTCAATCTTGCGATCTTTGAGTTTCAATCTTGCGATCTTTGAGTTTCAATCTTGCGATCTTTGAGTTTCAATCTTGCGATCTTTGAGTTTCAATCTTGCGATCTTTGAGTTTCAATCTTGCGATCTTTGAGTTTCAATCTTGCGATCTTTGAGTTTCAATCTTGCGATCTTTGAGTTTCAATCTTGCGATCTTTGAGTTTCAATCTTGCTATCTTGATGAGTTTCAATCTTGCCATCTTTGAGTTTTAATCTTGCGATCTTTGAGTTTCAATCTTGCGATCTTTGAGTTTCAATCTTGCGATCTTTGAGTTTAAATCTTGCGATCTTTGAGTTTCAATCTTGCGATCTTTGAGTTTCAATCTTGCGATCTTTGAGTTTCAATCTTGCTATCTTTGAGTTTCAATCTTGCAATCTTTGAGTTTCAATCTTGCGATCTTTGAGTTTCAATCTTGCGATCTTTGAGTTTCAATCTTGCGATCTTTGAGTTTCAATCTTGCGATCTTTGAGTTTCAATCTTGCGATCTTTGAGTTTCAATCTTGCGATCTTTGAGTTTCAATCTTGCTATCTTTAAGTTTCAATCTTGCAATCTTTGAGTTTCAATCTTGCGATCTTTGAGTTTCAATCTTGCGATCTTTGAGTTTCAATCTTGCGATCTTTGAGTTTCAATCTTGCGATCTTTGAGTTTCAATCTTGCGATCTTTGAGTTTCAATCTTGCGATCTTTGAGTTTCAATCTTGCGATCTTTGAGTTTCAATCTTGCGATCTTTGAGTTTCAATCTTGCGATCTTTGAGTTTCAATCTTGCGATCTTTGAGTTTCAATCTTGCGATCTTTGAGTTTCAATCTTGCGATCTTTGAGTTTCAATCTTGCGATCTTTGAGTTTCAATCTTGCGATCTTTGAGTTTCAATCTTGCGATCTTTGAGTTTCAATCTTGCGATCTTTGAGTTTCAATCTTGCGATCTTTGAGTTTCAATCTTGCGATCTTTGAGTTTCAATCTTGCTATCTTTAAGTTTCAATCTTGCGATCTTTGAGTTTCAATCTTGCGATTTTTGAGTTTCAATCTTGCGATCTTTGAGTTTCAATCTTGCGATCTTTGAGTTTCAATCTTGCGATCTTTGAGTTTCAATCTTGCGATCTTTGAGTTTCAATCTTGCGATCTTTGAGTTTCAATCTTGCGATCTTTGAGTTTCAATCTTGCGATCTTTGAGTTTCAATCTTGCGATCTTTGAGTTTCAATCTTGCGATCTTTGAGTTTCAATCTTGCGATCTTTGAGTTTCAATCTTGCAATCTTTGAGTTTCAATCTTGCGATTTTTGAGTTTCAATCTTGCTATCTTTGAGTTTCAATCTTGCAATCTTTGAGTTTCAATCTTGCCATTTTTGAGTTTCAATCTTGCGATCTTTGAGTTTCAATCTTGCGATCTTTGAGTTTCAATCTTGCGATCTTTGAGTTTCAATCTTGCGATCTTTGAGTTTCAATCTTGCGATCTTTGAGTTTCAATCTTGCGATCTTTGAGTTTCAATCTTGCGATCTTTGAGTTTCAATCTTGCGATCTTTGAGTTTCAATCTTGCTGATCTTTGAGTTTCAATCTTGCGATCTTTGAGTTTCAATCTTGCGATCTTTGAGTTTCAATCTTGCGATCTTTGAGTTTCAATCTTGCGATCTTTGAGTTTCAATCTTGCGATCTTTGAGTTTCAATCTTGCGATCTTTGAGTTTCAATCTTGCGATCTTTGAGTTTCAATCTTGCGATCTTTGAGTTTCAATCTTGCGATCTTTGAGTTTCAATCTTGCGATCTTTGAGTTTCAATCTTGCGATCTTTGAGTTTCAATCTTGCGATCTTTGAGTTTCAATCTTGCAATCTTTGAGTTTCAATCTTGCGATCTTTGAGTTTCAATCTTGCTATCTTTGAGTTTCAATCTTGCGATCTTTGAGTTTCAATCTTGCGATCTTTGAGTTTCAATCTTGCGATCTTTGAGTTTCAATCTTGCGATCTTTGAGTTTCAATCTTGCGATCTTTGAGTTTCAATCTTGCGATCTTTGAGTTTCAATCTTGCGATCTTTGAGTTTCAATCTTGCGATCTTTGAGTTTCAATCTTGCGATCTTTGAGTTTCAATCTTGCGATCTTTGAGTTTCAATCTTGCGATCTTTGAGTTTCAATCTTGCGATCTTTGAGTTTCAATCTTGCGATCTTTGAGTTTCAATCTTGCGATCTTTGAGTTTCAATCTTGCGATCTTTGAGTTTCAATCTTGCGATCTTTGAGTTTCAATCTTGCGATCTTTGAGTTTCAATCTTGCGATCTTTGAGTTTCAATCTTGCGATCTTTGAGTTTCAATCTTGCGATCTTTGAGTTTCAATCTTGCGATCTTTGAGTTTCAATCTTGCGATCTTTGAGTTTCAATCTTGCGATCTTTGAGTTTCAATCTTGCGATCTTTGAGTTTCAATCTTGCGATCTTTGAGTTTCAATCTTGCGATCTTTGAGTTTCAATCTTGCGATCTTTGAGTTTCAATCTTGCGATCTTTGAGTTTCAATCTTGCGATCTTTGAGTTTCAATCTTGCGATCTTTGAGTTTCAATCTTGCGATCTTTGAGTTTCAATCTTGCGATCTTTGAGTTTCAATCTTGCGATCTTTGAGTTTTAATCTTGCGATCTTTGAGTTTCAATCTTGCGATCTTTGAGTTTCAATCTTGCGATCTTTGAGTTTCAATCTTGCGATCTTTGAGTTTCAATCTTGCGATCTTTGAGTTTCAATCTTGCGATCTTTGAGTTTCAATCTTGCGATCTTTGAGTTTCAATCTTGCGATCTTTGAGTTTCAATCTTGCGATCTTTGAGTTTCAATCTTGCGATCTTTGAGTTTCAATCTTGCGATCTTTGAGTTTCAATCTTGCGATCTTTGAGTTTCAATCTTGCGATCTTTGAGTTTCAATCTTGCTATCTTTGAGTTTCAATCTTGCGATCTTTGAGTTTCAATCTTGCGATCTTTGAGTTTCAATCTTGCGATCTTTGAGTTTTCAATCTTGCGATCTTTGAGTTTCAATCTTGCGATCTTTGAGTTTCAATCTTGCGATCTTTGAGTTTCAATCTTGCGATCTTTGAGTTTCAATCTTGCAATCTTTGAGTTTCAATCTTGCGATCTTTGAGTTTCAATCTTGCGATCTTTGAGTTTCAATCTTGCGATCTTTGAGTTTCAATCTTGCGATCTTTGAGTTTCAATCTTGCGATCTTTGAGTTTCAATCTTGCGATCTTTGAGTTTCAATCTTGCGATCTTTGAGTTTCAATCTTGCGATCTTTGAGTTTCAATCTTGCGATCTTTGAGTTTCAATCTTGCGATCTTTGAGTTTCAATCTTGCGATCTTTGAGTTTCAATCTTGCGATCTTTGAGTTTCAATCTTGCGATCTTTGAGTTTCAATCTTGCGATCTTTGAGTTTCAATCTTGCGATCTTTGAGTTTCAATCTTGCGATCTTTGAGTTTCAATCTTGCGATCTTTGAGTTTCAATCTTGCGATCTTTGAGTTTCAATCTTGCGATCTTTGAGTTTCAATCTTGCGATCTTTGAGTTTCAATCTTGCGATCTTTGAGTTTCAATCTTGCGATCTTTGAGTTTCAATCTTGCGATCTTTGAGTTTCAATCTTGCAATCTTTGAGTTTCAATCTTGCAATCTTTGAGTTTCAATCTTGCAATCTTTGAGTTTCAATCTTGCTATCTTTGAGTTTCAATCTTGCAATCTTTGAGTTTCAATCTTGCCATCTTTGAGTTTCAATCTTGCGATCTTTGAGTTTCAATCTTGCTATCTTTGAGTTTCAATCTTGCGATCTTTGAGTTTCAATCTTGCGATCTTTGAGTTTCAATCTTGCGATCTTTGAGTTTCAATCTTGCGATCTTTGAGTTTCAATCTTGCGATCTTTGAGTTTCAATCTTGCGATCTTTGAGTTTCAATCTTGCGATCTTTGAGTTTCAATCTTGCGATCTTTGAGTTTCAATCTTGCGATCTTTGAGTTTCAATCTTGCGATCTTTGAGTTTCAATCTTGCGATCTTTGAGTTTCAATCTTGCGATCTTTGAGTTTCAATCTTGCGATCTTTGAGTTTCAATCTTGCGATCTTTGAGTTTCAATCTTGCGATCTTTGAGTTTCAATCTTGCGATCTTTGAGTTTCAATCTTGCGATCTTTGAGTTTCAATCTTGCGATCTTTGAGTTTCAATCTTGCGATCTTTGAGTTTCAATCTTGCGATCTTTGAGTTTCAATCTTGCGATCTTTGAGTTTCAATCTTGCGATCTTTGAGTTTCAATCTTGCGATCTTTGAGTTTCAATCTTGCGATCTTTGAGTTTCAATCTTGCGATCTTTGAGTTTCAATCTTGCGATCTTTGAGTTTCAATCTTGCGATCTTTGAGTTTCAATCTTGCGATCTTTGAGTTTCAATCTTGCGATCTTTGAGTTTCAATCTTGCGATCTTTGAGTTTCAATCTTGCGATCTTTGAGTTTCAATCTTGCGATCTTTGAGTTTCAATCTTGCGATCTTTGAGTTTCAATCTTGCGATCTTTGAGTTTCAATCTTGCGATCTTTGAGTTTCAATCTTGCGATCTTTGAGTTTCAATCTTGCGATCTTTGAGTTTCAATCTTGCGATCTTTGAGTTTCAATCTTGCGATCTTTGAGTTTCAATCTTGCGATCTTTGAGTTTCAATCTTGCGATCTTTGAGTTTCAATCTTGCGATCTTTGAGTTTCAATCTTGCGATCTTTGAGTTTCAATCTTGCGATCTTTGAGTTTCAATCTTGCGATCTTTGAGTTTCAATCTTGCGATCTTTGAGTTTCAATCTTGCGATCTTTGAGTTTCAATCTTGCGATCTTTGAGTTTCAATCTTGCGATCTTTGAGTTTCAATCTTGCGATCTTTGAGTTTCAATCTTGCGATCTTTGAGTTTCAATCTTGCGATCTTTGAGTTTCAATCTTGCGATCTTTGAGTTTCAATCTTGCGATCTTTGAGTTTCAATCTTGCGATCTTTGAGTTTCAATCTTGCGATCTTTGAGTTTCAATCTTGCGATCTTTGAGTTTCAATCTTGCGATCTTTGAGTTTCAATCTTGCGATCTTTGAGTTTCAATCTTGCGATCTTTGAGTTTCAATCTTGCGATCTTTGAGTTTCAATCTTGCGATCTTTGAGTTTCAATCTTGCTATCTTTGAGTTTCAATCTTGCGATCTTTGAGTTTCAATCTTGCTATCTTTGAGTTTCAATCTTGCGATCTTTGAGTTTCAATCTTGCGATCTTTGAGTTTCAATCTTGCGATCTTTGAGTTTCAATCTTGCGATCTTTGAGTTTCAATCTTGCGATCTTTGAGTTTCAATCTTGCGATCTTTGAGTTTCAATCTTGCGATCTTTGAGTTTCAATCTTGCGATCTTTGAGTTTCAATCTTGCGATCTTTGAGTTTTAATCTTGCGATCTTTGAGTTTCAATCTTGCGATCTTTGAGTTTCAATCTTGCGATCTTTGAGTTTCAATCTTGCGATCTTTGAGTTTCAATCTTGCGATCTTTGAGTTTCAATCTTGCGATCTTTGAGTTTCAATCTTGCGATCTTTGAGTTTCAATCTTGCGATCTTTGAGTTTCAATCTTGCGATCTTTGAGTTTCAATCTTGCGATCTTTGAGTTTCAATCTTGCGATCTTTGAGTTTCAATCTTGCGATCTTTGAGTTTCAATCTTGCGATCTTTGAGTTTCAATCTTGCGATCTTTGAGTTTCAATCTTGCGATCTTTGAGTTTCAATCTTGCGATCTTTGAGTTTCAATCTTGCGATCTTTGAGTTTCAATCTTGCTATCTTTAAGTTTCAATCTTGCGATCTTTGAGTATCAATCTTGCGATTTTTGAGTTTCAATCTTGCGATCTTTGAGTTTCAATCTTGCGATCTTTGAGTTTCAATCTTGCGATCTTTGAGTTTCAATCTTGCGATCTTTGAGTTTCAATCTTGCGATCTTTGAGTTTCAATCTTGCGATCTTTGAGTTTCAATCTTGCGATCTTTGAGTTTCAATCTTGCGATCCTTGAGTTTCAATCGTTCGATCTTTGAGTTTTAATCTTGCGATCTGTGAGTTTCAATCTTGCAATCTTTAAGTTTCAATCTTGCAATCTTTAAGAACCAATCTTGCTATTTTTGAGTTTGAATCTTGCAATCTTTGAGTTTCAATCTTGCCATTTTTGAGTTTTAATCTTGCGATCTTTGAGTTTCAATTTTGCGATCTTTGAGTTTCAATCTTGCGATCTTTGAGTTTCAATCTTGCGATCTTTGAGTTTCAATCTTGCGATCTTTGAGTTTCAATCTTGCGATCCTTGAGTTTCAATCGTTCGATCTTTGAGTTTCAATCTTGCGATCTTTGAATTTCAATCTTGTGATCTTTGAGTTTCAATCTTGCGATTTTTTAATTTCAATCATGCGATCTTTGAGTTTCAAACTTGCTATCTTTGAGTTTCAATCTTGCTATCTTTGAGTTTAAATCTTGCGATCTTTGAGTTTCAATCTTGCAATCTTTGATTTTAAATCTTACGATCTTTGAGTTTCAGTCTTGCGATCTTTGAGTTTCAATCTTGCCTTCTTTGAGTTTCAATCTTGCGATCTTTGAGTTTCAATCTTGCGATCTTTGAGTTTCAATCTTGCGATCTTTGAGTTTCAATCTTGCAATCTCTAAATTTCAATCTTGCGATCTTTGAGTTTTAATCTTGCGATATTTGAGTTTTAATCTTGTGATCTTTTGGTTTCAATCTTGCGATCTTTGAGTTTCAATCTTGCGATCTTTGAGTTTCAATCTTGCTATCTTTAAGTTTTAATCTTGCGATCTTTGAGTTTCAATCTTGCGATCTTTGAGTTTCAATCTTGCGATCTTTGAGTTTCAATCTTGCGATCTTTGATTTTCAATCTTGCGATCTTTGAGTTTCAATCTTGCGATCTTTGAGTTTCAATCTTGCTATCTTTGAGTTTCAATCTTGTTATCTTTGAGTTTACATCTTGCGATCTTTGAGTTTCAATCTTGCGATCTTTGAGTTTCAATCCTGCATTCTTTGAGTTTCAGTCTTATGATCTTTGAGTTTCAATGATGCCAACTTTGAGTTTCAATTTTGCGATCTTTGAGTTTTAAACTTGCGATCTTTGTGGTTCAATCTTGCTATCTTTGAGTTTTAATCTTGCGATCTTTGAGTTTCAATCTTGCGATCTTTGAGTTTCAATCTTGCGATCTTTGAGTTTCAATCGTTCGATCTTTGAGTTTTAATCTTGCGATCTTTGAGTTTCAATCTTGCAATCTTTAAGTTTCAATCTTGCAATCTTTGAGAACCAATCTTGCTATTTTTGAGTTTGAATCTTGCAATCTTTGAGTTTCAATCTTGCCATTTTTGAGTTTCAATCTTGCGATCTTTGAGTTTCAATTTTGCGATCTTTGAGTTTCAATCTTGCGATCTTTGAGTTTCAATCTTGCAATCTCTAAATTTCAATCTTGCGATCTTTGAGTTTTAATCGTGCGATATTTGAGTTTTAATCTTGTGATCTTTTGGTTTCAATCTTGCGATCTTTGAGTTTCAATCTTGCGATCTTTGAGTTTCAATCCTGCATTCTTTGAGTTTCAATCTTGCGATCTTTTAGTTTCATTCTTGCGATCTTTGTGTTTCATTCTTGCGATCTTTGAGTTTCAATCTTGCGATCTTTGAGTTTAAATCTTGCGATCTTTGAGTTTCAATCATGCGATCTTTGAGTTTCAATCTTGCGATCTTTAAGTTTAATTCTTGTGATCTTTGAGTTTCAATCTTGCGATCTTTGAGTTTTAATCTTGCCATCTTTGAGTTTTAATCTTGCGAATTGAGTTTAAATCTTGCGATCTTTGAGTTTTAATCTTGCGATCTTTGAGTTTCAATCTTGCGATCTTTGAGTTTCAATCTTGCGATCTTTGAGTTTAAATCTTGCGATCTTTGAGTTTCAATCTTGCGATCTTTGAGTTTCAATCTTGCGATCTTTGAGTTTCAATCTTGCTATCTTTGAGTTTCAATCTTGCAATCTTTGAGTTTCAATCTTGCGATCTTTGAGTTTCAATCTTGCGATCTTTGAGTTTCAATCTTGCGATCTTTGAGTTTCAATCTTGCGATCTTTGAGTTTCAATCTTGCGATCTTTGAGTTTCAATCTTGCGATCTTTGAGTTTCAATCTTGCGATCTTTGAGTTTCAATCTTGCGATCTTTAAGTTTCAATCTTGCGATCTTTGAGTTTCAATCTTGCAATCTTTGAGTTTCAATCTTGCAATCTTTGAGTTTCAATCTTGCGATCTTTGAGTTTCAATCTTGCTATCTTTGAGTTTCAATCTTGCGATCTTTGAGTTTCAATCTTGCGATCTTTGAGTTTCAATCTTGCGATCTTTGAGTTTCAATCTTGCGATCTTTGAGTTTCAATCTTGCGATCTTTGAGTTTCAATCTTGCGATCTTTGAGTTTCAATCTTGCGATCTTTGAGTTTCAATCTTGCGATCTTTGAGTTTCAATCTTGCGATCTTTGAGTTTCAATCTTGCGATCTTTGAGTTTCAATCTTGCGATCTTTGAGTTTCAATCTTGCGATCTTTGAGTTTCAATCTTGCGATCTTTGAGTTTCAATCTTGCGATCTTTGAGTTTCAATCTTGCGATCTTTGAGTTTCAATCTTGCGATCTTTGAGTTTCAATCTTGCGATCTTTGAGTTTCAATCTTGCGATCTTTGAGTTTCAATCTTGCGATCTTTGAGTTTCAATCTTGCGATCTTTGAGTTTCAATCTTGCGATCTTTGAGTTTCAATCTTGCGATCTTTGAGTTTCAATCTTGCGATCTTTGAGTTTCAATCTTGCGATCTTTGAGTTTCAATCTTGCGATCTTTGAGTTTCAATCTTGCGATCTTTGAGTTTCAATCTTGCTGTCTTTGAGATTAAATCTTGCGATCTTTGAGTTTCAATCTTGCGATCTTTGAGTTTCAATCTTGCGATCTTTGAGTTTCAATCTTGCAATCTTTGAGTTTCAATCTTGCAATCTTTGAGTTTCAATCTTGCGATCTTTGAGTTTCAATCTTGCGATCTTTGAGTTTCAATCTTGCGATCTTTGAGTTTCAATCTTGCGATCTTTGAGTTTCAATCTTGCAATCTTTGAGTTTCAATCTTGCGATCTTTGAGTTTCAATCTTGCGATCTTTGAGTTTCAATCTTGCGATCTTTGAGTTTCAATCTTGCGATCTTTGAGTTTCAATCGTTCGATCTTTGAGTTTCAATCTTGCGATCTTTGAGTTTCAATCTTGCGATCTTTGAGTTTCAATCTTGCGATCTTTGAGTTTCAATCTTGCGATCTTTGAGTTTCAATCTTGCGATCTTTGAGTTTCAATCTTGCGATCTTTGAGTTTCAATCTTGCGATCTTTGAGTTTCAATCTTGCGATCTTTGAGTTTCAATCTTGCTATCTTTGAGTTTCAATCTTGCGATCTTTGAGTTTCAATCTTGCGATCTTTGAGTTTCAATCTTGCGATCTTTGAGTTTCAATCTTGCGATCTTTGAGTTTCAATCTTGCGATCTTTGAGTTTCAATCTTGCGATCTTTGAGTTTCAATCTTGCGATCTTTGAGTTTCAATCTTGCGATCTTTGAGTTTCAATCTTGCGATCTTTGAGTTTCAATCTTGCGATCTTTGAGTTTCAATCGTTCGATCTTTGAGTTTTAATCTTGCGATCTTTGAGTTTCAATCTTGCAATCTTTAAGTTTCAATCTTGCAATCTTTGAGTTCAATCTTGCTATCTTTGAGTTTCAATCTTGCAATCTTTGAGTTTCAATCTTGCGATCTTTGAGTTTCAATCTTGCGATCTTTGAGTTTCAATCTTGCGATCTTTGAGTTTCAATCTTGCGATCTTTGAGTTTCAATCTTGCGATCTTTGAGTTTCAATCTTGCGATCTTTGAGTTTCAATCTTGCGATCTTTGAGTTTCAATCGTGCGATCTTTGAGTTTCAATCTTGCGATCTTTGAGTTTCAATCTTGCGATCTTTGAGTTTCAATCTTGCGATCTTTGAGTTTCAATCTTGCGATCTTTGAGTTTCAATCTTGCTATCTTTGAGTTTCAATCTTGCTATCTTTGAGTTTAAATCTTGCGATCTTTGAGTTTCAATCTTGCAATCTTTGATTTTCAATCTTGCGATCTTTGAGTTTCAGTCTTGCGATCTTTGAGTTTTAATCTTGCATCTTTGAGTTTCAATCTTGCGATCTTTGAGTTTTCAATCTTGCGATCTTTGTGGTTCAATCTTGCTATCTTTGAGTTTCAATCTTGCGATCTTTGAGTTTCAATCTTGCGATCTTTGAGTTTCAATCTTGCGATCTTTAAGTTTCAATCTTGCGATCTTTGAGTTTAAATCTTGCGATCTTTGAGTTTCAATCTTGCGATCTTTGAGTTTCAATCTTGCGATCTTTGAGTTTCAATCTTGCGATCTTTGAGTTTCAATCTTGCGATCTTTGAGTTTCAATCTTGCGATCTTTGAGTTTCAATCTTGCGATCTTTGAGTTTCAATCTTGCGATCTTTGAGTTTCAATCTTGCGATCTTTGAGTTTTCAATCTTGCGATCTTTGAGTTTCAATCTTGCGATCTTTGAGTTTCAATCTTGCAATCTTTGAGTTTCAATCTTGCGATCTTTGAGTTTCAATCTTGCGATCTTTGAGTTTCAATCTTGCGATCTTTGAGTTTCAATCTTGCGATCTTTGAGTTTCAATCTTGCGATCTTTGAGTTTCAATCTTGCGATCTTTGAGTTTCAATCTTGCTATCTTTAAGTTTCAATCTTGCGATCTTTGAGTTTCAATCTTGCGATCTTTGAGTTTCAATCTTGCAATCTTTGAGTTTCAATCTTGCAATCTTTAAGTTTCAATCTTGCAATCTTTGAGATTCAATCTTGCTATCTTTGAGTTTGAATCTTGCAATCTTTGAGTTTTAATCTTGCCATTTTTGAGTTTCAATCTTACGATCTTTGAGTTTCAATTTTGCGATCTTTGAGTTTCAATCTTGCAATCTTTGAGTTTCAATCTTGCGATCTGTGAGTTTCAATCTTGCGATCTTTGAGTTTCAATCTTGCGATCTTTGAGTTTCAATCGTTCGATCTTTTAGTTTCAATCTTGCGATCTTTGAATTTCAATCTTGTGATCTTTGAGTTTCAATCTTGCGATTTTTGAGTTTCAATCATGCGATCTTTCAGTTTCAAACTTGCTATCTTTGAGTTTCAATCGTTCGATCTTTGAGTTTTAATCTTGCGATCTTTGAGTTTTAATCTTGCAATCTTTAAGTTTCAATCTTGCAATCTTTGAGATTCAATCTTGCTATCTTTGAGTTTGAATCTTGCAATCTTTGAGTTTCAATCTTGCCATTTTTGAGTTTCAATCCTGCATTCTTTGAGTTTCAATCTTGCGATCTTTTAGTTTTATTCTTGCGATCTTTGGGTTTCATTCTCGCGATCTTTGAGTTTCAATCTTGCGATCTTTGAGTTTGAATCTTGCGATCTTTGAGTTTCAATCGTTCGATCTTTGAGTTTTAATCTTGCGATCTTTGAGTTTTATTCTTGCAATCTTTAAGTTTCAATCTTGCAATCTTTGAGATTCAATCTTGCTATCTTTGAGTTTTATTCTTGCGATCTTTGAGTTTTATTCTTGCGATCTTTGAATTTCAATCTTGCCATCTATGAGTTTTAATCTTGCGATCTTTGAGTTTCAATCTTGCTATCTTTAAGTTTCAATCTTGCGATCTTTGAGTATCAATCTTGCGATTTTTGAGTTTCAATCTTGCGATCTTTGAGTTTCAATCTTGCGATCTTTGAGTTTCAATCTTGCGATCTTTGAGTTTCAATCTTGCGATCTTTGAGTTTCAATCTTGTGATCTTTGAGTTTCAATCTTGCGATCTTTGAGTTTCAATCTTGCGATCTTTGAGTTTCAATCTTGCGATCCTTGAGTTTCAATCGTTCGATCTTTGAGTTTTAATCTTTCGATCTTTGAGTTTCAATCTTGCAATCTTTAAGTTTCAATCTTGCAATCTTTGAGAACTAATCTTGCTATTTTTGAGTTTGAATCTTGCAATCTTTGAGTTTCAATCTTGCCATTTTTGAGTTTCAATCTTGCGATCTTTGAGTTTCAATTTTGCGATCTATGAGTTTCAATCTTGCGATCTTTGAGTTTCAATCTTGCGATCTTTGAGTTTCAATCTTGCGATCTTTGAGTTTCAATCTTGCGATCCTTGAGTTTCAATCGTTCGATCTTTGAGTTTCAATCTTGCGATCTCTAAATTTCAATCTTGCGATCTTTAAGTTTTAATCTTGCGATATTTGAGTTTTAATCTTGTGATCTTTTGGTTTCAATCTTGCGATCTTTGAGTTTCAATCTTGCGATCTTTGAGTTTCAATCTTGCTATCTTTAAGTTTTAATCTTGCGATCTTTGAGTTTCAATCTTGCGATCTTTGAGTTTCAATCTTGCGATCTTTGAGTTTCAATCTTGCGATCTTTGATTTTCAATCTTGCGATCTTTGAGTTTCAATCTTGCGATCTTTGAGTTTCAATCTTGCTATCTTTGAGTTTCAATCTTGTTATCTTTGAGTTTCAATCTTGCGATCTTTGAGTTTAAATCTTGCGATCTTTGAGTTTCAATCATGCGATCTTTGAGTTTTAATCTTGCGAATTGAGTTTAAATCTTGCCATCTTTGAGTTTTATTCTTGCGATCTTTGAGTTTCAATCTTGCGATCTTTGAATTTCAATCTTGCCATCTATGAGTTTAAATCTTGCGATCTTTGAGTTTCAATCATGCGATCTTTGAGTTTCAATCTTGCGATCTTTTAGTTTTAAACTTGCTATCTTTGAATTTCTCCCCATACAGTACCTTTTTATTTATAAAGTCCTTAGACTGTTTTATGTAAGGAGTGGAAATGGAGGCAATATCAATCCTTCCTATAACACAAGGGCTGTGGTGAGTGGATTATATAAAATACCCAGGGTAAGAACATCAATTTTTAAACATTCCTTCATGTATTTGGGTCCAAAATATTTTAATTGCTTGCCTAATGATATAAAAAAAACTCCACTTCTAAACACATTCTGCAGACTTGTTTTCAATTGGCTTTTGACCCAACGTGATATTTCTTTTCTGAATTTCAGTTTAATCTAATAATATATGTGTTTTTTGCCCCTTCCACACAATCTTGCTTGAATTTGTTCTTTTAGTTCATATTTGTTATTTAATATGATTTCTTTAGTTTTTAATGCGTAACATTACATTATGTTCTTGTTGTTTTTTAGTATAATATAGCAGATGCTTACAGTAGCGGTCGTAATCTGTTTTTAAGTTAATATTTAAGAGCTTGACTCACATAGTATATTTGTTTTTTTGTACTGTTTTTATTTTAACCTATGGCCACATTACTGGAAGCAGTGGCAATTTTATTTCCTTTTAGTTTCAGATGTACAATATAATATGTAGTTTTTTTGGAAATAAATCATTTATTCATTTATTCATTTATTCATTCATTTCAATCTTGCAATCTTCGAGTTTCAATCTTGCGATCTTTGAGTTTCAATCTTGCGATCTTTGAGTTTCAATCTTGTGATCTTTGAGTTTCAATCTTGCGATCTTTGAGTTTCAATCTTGTGATCTTTGAGTTTTAATCTTGCGATCTTTGAGTTTCAATCTTGCGATCTTTGAGTTTCAATCTTGCGATCTTTGAGTTTCAATCTTGCAATCTTTAAGTTTCAATCTTGCAATCTTTGAAAACCAATCTTGCTATTTTTGAGTTTGAATCTTGCAATCTTTGAGTTTCAATCTTGCAATTTTTGAGTTTCAATCTTGCGATCTTTGAGTTTCAATTTTGCGATCTTTGAGTTTCAATCTTGCGATCTTTGAGTTTCAATCTTGCGATCTTTGAGTTTCAATCTTGCGATCTTTGAGTTTCAATCTTGCGATCATTGAGTTTCAATCGTTCGATCTTTGAGTTTCAATCTTGCGATCTTTGAATTTCAATCTTGTGATCTTTGAGTTTCAATCTTGCGATTTTTTAATTTCAATCATGCGATCTTTGAGTTTCAAACTTGCTATCTTTGAGTTTCAATCTTGCTATCTTTGAGTTTAAATCTTGCGATCTTTGAGTTTCAATCTTGCAATCTTTGATTTTAAATCTTACGATCTTTGAGTTTCAGTCTTGCGATCTTTGTGTTTCAATCTTGCCATCTTTGAGTTTCAATCTTGCGATCTTTGAGTTTCAATCTTGCGATCTTTGAGTTTCAATCTTGCGATCTTTGAGTTTCAATCTTGCAATCTCTAAATTTCAATCTTGCGATCTTTGAGTTTTAATCTTGCGATATTTGAGTTTTAATCTTGTGATCTTTTGGTTTCAATCTTGCGATCTTTGAGTTTCAATCTTGCGATCTTTGAGTTTCAATCTTGCTATCTTTAAGTTTTAATCTTGCGATCTTTGAGTTTCAATCTTGCAATCTTTAAGTTTCAATCTTGCAATCTTTGAGATTCAATCTTGCTATCTTTGAGTTTGAATCTTGCAATCTTTGAGTTTCAATCTTGCCATTTTTGAGTTTCGATCTTGCGATCTTTGATTTTCAATTTTGCGATCTTTGAGTTTCAATCTTGCGATCTTTGAGATTCAATCTTGCGATCTTTGAGTTTCAATCTTGCGATCTTTGAGTTTCAATCGTTCGATCTTTGAGTTTCAATCTTGCGATCTTTGAGTTTCAATCTTGTGATCTTTGAGTTTCAATCTTGCAATTTTTGAGTTTCAATCATGCGATCTTTGAGTTTCAATTTTGCGATCTTTGAGTTTCAATCTTGCGATCTTTGAGTTTCAATCTTGCGATCTTTGAGTTTCAATCTTGCTATCTTTGAGTTTAAATCTTGCAATCTTTGAGTTTCAATCTTGCAATCTTTGATTTTAAATCTTACGATCTTTGAGTTTCAGTCTTGCGATCTTTGAGTTTCAATCTTGCCATCTTTGAGTTTCAATTTTGCGATCTTTCAGTTTTAAACTTGCGATCCTTGTGGTTCAATCTTGCTATCTTTGAGTTTCAATCTTGCGATCTTTGAGTTTCAATCTTGCAATCTTTGAGTTTCAATCTTGCAATCTCTAAATTTCAATCTTGCAATCTTTGAGTTTTAATCTTGCGATATTTGAGTTTTAATCTTGCGATCTTTGAGTTTCAATCTTGCGATCTTTGAGTTTCAATCTTGCGATCTTTGAGTTTCAATCTTGCGATCTTTGAGTTTCAATCTTGCGATCTTTGAGTTTCAATCTTGCGATCTTTGAGTTTCAATCTTGCGATCTTTGAGTTTCAATCTTGCGATCTTTGAGTTTCAATCTTGCGATCTTTGAGTTTCAATCTTGCGATCTTTGAGTTTCAATCTTGCGATCTTTGAGTTTCAATCTTGCGATCTTTGAGTTTCAATCTTGCGATCTTTGAGTTTCAATCTTGCGATCTTTGAGTTTCAATCTTGCGATCTTTGAGTTTCAATCTTGCGATCTTTGAGTTTCAATCTTGCGATCTTTGAGTTTCAATCTTGCGATCTTTGAGTTTCAATCTTGCGATCTTTGAGTTTCAATCTTGCGATCTTTGAGTTTCAATCTTGCGATCTTTGAGTTTCAATCTTGCGATCTTTGAGTTTCAATCTTGCGATCTTTGAGTTTCAATCTTGCGATCTTTGAGTTTCAATCTTGCGATCTTTGAGTTTCAATCTTGCGATCTTTGAGTTTCAATCTTGCGATCCTTGAGTTTCAATCGTTCGATCTTTGAGTTTTAATCTTGCGATCTGTGAGTTTCAATCTTGCAATCTTTAAGTTTCAATCTTGCAATCTTTAAGAACCAATCTTGCTATTTTTGAGTTTGAATCTTGCAATCTTTGAGTTTCAATCTTGCCATTTTTGAGTTTTAATCTTGCGATCTTTGAGTTTCAATTTTGCGATCTTTGAGTTTCAATCTTGCGATCTTTGAGTTTCAATCTTGCGATCTTTGAGTTTCAATCTTGCGATCTTTGAGTTTCAATCTTGCGATCCTTGAGTTTCAATCGTTCGATCTTTGAGTTTCAATCTTGCGATCTTTGAATTTCAATCTTGTGATCTTTGAGTTTCAATCTTGCGATTTTTTAATTTCAATCATGCGATCTTTGAGTTTCAATCTTGCGATCTTTGAGTTTCAATCTTGCGATCTTTGAGTTTCAATCTTGCGATCTTTGAGTTTCAATCTTGCGATCTTTGAGTTTCAATCTTGCGATCTTTGAGTTTCAATCTTGCGATCTTTGAGTTTCAATCTTGCGATCTTTGAGTTTCAATCTTGCGATCTTTGAGTTTCAATCTTGCGATCTTTGAGTTTCAATCTTGCGATCTTTGAGTTTCAATCTTGCGATCTTTGAGTTTCAATCTTGCGATCTTTGAGTTTTAATCTTGCGATCTTTGAGTTTCAATCTTGCGATCTTTGAGTTTCAATCTTGCTATCTTTTAGTTTCAATCTTGCGATCTTTGAGTTTCAATCTTGCGATCTTTGAGTTTCAATCTTGCGATCTTTGAGTTTCAATCTTGCGATCTTTGAGTTTCAATCTTGCGATCTTTGAGTTTCAATCTTGCGATCTTTGAGTTTCAATCTTGCGATCTTTGAGTTTCAATCTTGCGATCTTTGAGTTTCAATCTTGCGATCTTTGAGTTTCAATCTTGCGATCTTTGAGTTTCAATCTTGCGATCTTTGAGTTTCAATCTTGCGATCTTTGAGTTTCAATCTTGCGATCTTTGAGTTTCAATCTTGCGATCTTTGAGTTTCAATCTTGCGATCTTTGAGTTTCAATCTTGCGATCTTTGAGTTTCAACTTGAGTTTCATTTTCGATCTTTTGTTTCATCTTCGTTTTTTAAATTTAATTTTTTTGATTTTGAGTTTCAATCTTTCTTTTTTGATTTTCAATCTGCGATCTTTTAATTTAAAATTTGTTTTTTTAGTTTCAATCTTCGATCTTTGGTTTTTTTGGCTTTGAGTTTTTTTTTTTGCAAACTTTAAATTTAATCTTGCAAACTTTTAGTTTTTTCTTGCATCTTTGATTTATTTGCAAACTTTAGTTTAAACTTTTCATTTTTTATTTCAAACTGTTCTTTGGGTTTTAATTTGCGATTTTTTGTTTTATTTTGCGATTTTGGGGTTTTTAATTTGCGATCTTTGATTTTTTGCGATCTTTGGTTTAATCTTTCGACTTTTTAGTTTCAATCTGCGATCTTTGAGTTTTAAACTTGCGATTTTAGTTTAATTTTTGCACTTTGAGTTTCAATCTTGCGATCTTTTTTAATTTCCTTTTTTGGTTTAATTTGGGGAATTATTTAAAATTTTTCTTTTTTTATTTTGGTTTTAATTTTATTTTGGTTTTTTTTTTTTGTTTTTTTTTTTTTTTATTTTCCTTTTTAATTTTTCTTTTTTTGGTTAATCTTGCGATTTTTGAGTTTCAATTTCGATCTTTGGTTTCATCTTGCGATCTTTGATTTCAAACTTGCGATCTTGATTTCAATCTTGCGATCTTTTTTTCAAAACTTGGGTTTGTTTAGTTTCAATCTTGGATCTTTAGTTTCAATCTTGCGATCTTTAAATTTAATCTTGCGATCCCTTTGGGTTTTAATCTTTTTATCTTTTTTTTTTCTATTTTAATTTTTCATCGATTTTAAATTTTAAATTTGTTTTTATTTTGGTTTTTGGCAATTTCATCTTTTATTTCAAGCGTTTGGGTTTTTTCCCAAAAAATTTTTTTATTTTTTTTTCCATTTTTTTTCAAAAAAAACTTTTTTTCAATTTTTGCGACTTTTTTTTCAATTTTGGGTTTTGACAACTTTCTTTTTAAATTTCATTTTATTTAATTTGTTTTTTGGTTTTAACCATCTTTGATTTTCTTGGTCTTTTTTTAAATGGATTTTAGTTTTAAAATTTCTACTTAATTTTCCCCCGTTTTTTATTTAAAATCCTTAGATGTTTTTTTGTAGGGTGGAAAAAAATTTAAAACCCCCCCAAGGGTTGGGGGGTTTATTTTTAATTACCCCGGGTAGAACATCAATTTTTTAATTTTTTTTTTTTTGGGGGCCAAAAATTTTAATTTTGAAATAAAAAAAAAAAATTCCCCTTTTTTCAATTTTTTCCCTTGTTTTTAATTGGCTTTTTTCCCCAAAATGAAATTTTTTTCAATTTATTTAATTTAAAAAAAATTTTTTTTTCCCCTTAAAAATTTTTTAATTTGTTTTTTTAGTTTTAATTTGTTTTTATTTATTTTTTATTTTTTAAAAAAACTCATTTTAAATTTTTCTTGGTTTTTTTTTTTATTTAAAAAGGGGTTTAGTCTCTTTTTTTTAAATTAATTTTGACTTTATTTGTTAAATTTTTTTTTTTTTCTGTTTTTATTTTAACCCTTGGCCCCAAATTTTTTAACTGGATTTTTTTTCCTTTTAGTTTCAATTCAATTTTAATTTTTTTTTTGGAAAAAACTTTAAAAATTTTTTATTTTTTTAATCTTGCAATCTTGGTTTAAAACTTGCATTTTGGTTTCAATCTTGCGATCTTTGAGTTTCAATTTGGATCTTTGAGTTTCAAATTTGGGGTTTTGGTTTTTTTATTTGATTTTTTTTCTTGCGACTTTGAGTTTCAAATTTTTTTGAGTTTCAATTTCGATCTTTGAGTTAACTTTTGTTTCTTTAATTTTAATTTTTTTAATCAATCTTTCGATTTTTTTAGTTTCAAATTTCATCTTTTAGTTTCAATCTTTCATCTTTGAGTTTAATCTTGCGATCTTTAGTTTCAATTTATTTTTATTTAATCTTCGATCCTTGATTTAATCTTCGTCTTTGGTTTTAATCTTGCAAACTTTGAGTTTAATTTGCAAACTTTAAATTTCAATCTTGCATCTTTGAAACCCAAACTTTTTTTGAGTTTAACTTGCAACTTTATTTCAATTTGCCATTTTTTGGGTTTAACTTGCGATTTTGAGTTTAATTTTTTTTCTTTGAGTTTTCAAACTTGCGATCTTTGAGTTTCAAACTTGCGTCTTTTTGGGTTTTAATCTTGGTTTTTTGGTTTTAATCTTGCACGGGTTTTTTAAACTCGATCTTTGATTTCAATCTTGCGTTTTAATTTTTTTTGGTCTTTAAATTTAACTTGCGTTTTTTAATTTCCTCGACTTTTTATTTAAAAATTGTTTTTGGGGTTTAATCTTGATCCTTTTTTAAACGGTTTTGAGTTTAAATTTAATTTTTTTAAAACTTCATCTTTATTTCAGTTTTTTGGTCTTTTTTTTAATTTTGCCTTTTGATTTAAAAACCACTTTACAATCTTTCGACTTTTTTCAATTTTTGGTTTTTTTCAATTTATTTTTTTTTTAAATTTCCTTTTTTATTTTTTTTGGGGTTTTTTTCCCCCTTCTTTTTTTTAATTTCATTTTGGTTTAAAATTTCCTTTGGTTTAATCTTCATCTTTTATTTCTTTGTTTAAATTTCAATCTTCGATCTTAGTTTTAATTTATATTTGGTTTTTTTTTGTTTTTTGTTTAATTTGGGTTTTTTTTTAACTTGCACTTTGGGGGTTTCTTTTTCTTTTTTTAAATTTTTAAATTTTGGTTTTGTTTAAAACTTATTTATTTAATCTTATCTTTATTTCAAACTTGCATCTTTGAATTTCAATCTTGGAATTTTTTTCAATCTTGGATCTTTTAGTTCAATTTGTCTTTGAGTTTCAATCTTGCGTCTTTGGTTTAAAACTTGGATCTTTGAGTTTCATTTGCATCTTTGAGTTTAAAAATTTCATCTTTAAATTTTAATCGCGATCTTTGGTTTTAATCTTTCATTTTTAGTTTAACTTTTGGATTTTGAGTTTCAATCTTGCGATCTTTGAGTTTTTGGATCTTTGAGTTTTAATTTGGATCTTGGTTTAATCTTTCGATCTTTGAGTTTAAACTTGCGTCTTGAGTTTCAATCTTCGATCTTTTGGGTTTCAATCTTCGATTTTTATTTTTTTTATCTTTTGTTTAATCTTGGATTTTTTTTTCAAAAATTTTTATTCAAACTTGCATTTTTTTTTTGCTATCTTTGAGTTTAATCTTGCATCTTGAGTTTAATTTGCAAACTTTGATTTTAAAACTTCATCTTTGATTTATCTTCGTCTTTGGTTTCATTTTTTTGGGTTTTAAACTTGCATCTTTGAGTTTCAATCTTGCGATCTTTGAGTTTCAATCTTGCAAACTTAAAATTAAATTTTCATCTTTATTTTAATCTTGCGATTTTGGTTTTTTTGGATTTTTTTGGGTTTAATCTTGGATCTTTGGTTTCAAACTTTCGTCTTTGGTTTTCCCTTCTCTTTAGTTTAATCTTGCATCTTTATTTTAAACTTCGATCTTTGATTTCAATCTTGCGATCTTTGAGTTTAATCTTTCGATCTTTGATTTTTAATCTTGCGATCTTTGATTTAATCTTGCGATTTGGGTTTCAATCCCGGGGGGGGGGGGGGGGGGGGGGGGGGGGGGGGGGGGTTTTTTCTTTTTTTGAGTTTCATTTTTCTTTGGTTTCAAAACCCAAAAATTTGAGTTTAATTTTGCGATTTTTTTTTTTAAATTCGTTTTTTTTTCAATCTTTATCTTTGAGTTTAATTTGCACTTTGAGTTTTTAAATTTTCGATCTTTGGTTTAACTTGCAATTTTTTTCAATCTTGCATTTTGATTTAACTGCGTTTTTTTTTTTTTTAATCTTGGTCTTTTTGGGTTTTAATCTTTTTTATTTCAATTTCGATCTTTGAGTTTTAATCCTGTTTTTTAGTTTAATCTTGGTCTTTGTTTCATTTTTGGATCTTTGGTTTTTATTTTTCGATCCTTTGAGTTTCAATCTTTCATCTTTGAGTTTAAAACTTGCATCTTTAGTTTCAATCTGCGATCTTTTTTCAATCTTTCGATCTTTGAGTTTTTTTTTTTTTGATCTTTGAGTTTCAACTTTCGATCTTTTAGTTTTAATCTTTCCATCTTTGGGTTTTTTTCTTGGAATTGAGTTTAATCTTTCCCCTCTTTGATTTTATTTTTGCATCTTTTAGTTTAAACTTGCATTTTAATTTAATCTTTCCATCTTGAGTTTAAAAATTTCGATCTTTTAGTTTCAAAACTTGCGATCTTTGATTTCAATCTTGCATCTTTTAGTTTAAACTTGCATCTTTTTATTTCAATCTTTCATCTTGAGTTTCAATCTTGCGATCTTTAGTTTCAACTTGCTTTTTTTGATTTTTAATTTGGATCTTTGATTTCAATCTTGCGATCTTGAGTTTTAAAACTTGGTCTTTGAGTTTTAACTTTGGGTCTTTGAGTTTCAATCTTTCACTTTAAATTTTAAAATTTTCGATTTTTTTAGTATCAATCTTGCATTTTTTGTTTTTAAACTTGCGTCTTTGATTTTCAATCTTGGGTTTTGAGTTTCAATTTTTTTTTTAATCTTGCGATCTTTGAGTTTCAAACTTTCTTTAGTTTCAATCTTGCGATTTGGTTTAATCTTCGATCTTTGGTTTCAATCTTTCGATCTTTTATTTCAATCGTTTATCTTTATTTAATTTGCGATTTTTTAATTTCAAAATTTATTTTATTTTGATTTAAAACCTTTTTTTGAGTTTCAACTTCTATCTTTTAGTTTAATTTGGGTTTTTTTTAATCTTCTCTTTGATTTTTAAACTTGATCTTTGATTTATCTTCATCTTTTTGGGTTTTAATCTTGATCTTTGGGTTTTAAATTTCCTTTTTTTCCCTTTGGTTTTTAGTTTTCTTGCATCTTTTTCAATCTTTCATCTTTTAAAATTTTAATCTTGCGATATTTGGTTTTAAACTTGTGATCTTTTTGGGTTTTAACTTGCGATCTTTGAGTTTCAATCCCCCATCTTTGAGTTTTTAATCTTGCATTTTAGTTTTAATCTTGCGACTTTGGTTTAATTTTTCGATTTTTTTTTCAATCTTGCGATCTTTGATTTTCAATTTCGATCTTGAGTTTCAATCTTGCGATCTTTTTATTTTTTTTTTTATTTTTTTTTTTTATTTTTTCTTTTTTTCAATCTTGCGATCTTGGTTTTAATCCTGCATTTTTGAGTTTCGTCTTATGATCTTTTTTCAAACATGCCAACTTTGAGTTTAATTTTGGGTTTTTGGTTTTTAAACTTGCGATCTTTTGGTTCAATTTTTTTATTTTGAGTTTTTTTGGATCTTTTAGTTTATTTTTTGGTCTTTAGTTTAACTTGCATCTTAAATTTTTAACTTGCCATTTTTGTTTTAATCTTGCAATTGAGTTTAAAAATTGCATCTTTGAGTTTTTTCTTGCGATTTTTTTTCAAACTTGCATCTTTTGAATTTAATTTACTTGAGTTTAATCTTTCGATCTTTGATTTTAACTGCGATCTTTAGTTTCAAACTTGCATCTTTTATTTAAACTTGAAACTTTTAAAAATTAAACTTTCAATCTTGAGTTTCAATCTTGGATCTTTTTAAATTTTGGTTTTTTTGAGTTTAATCTGGATCTTTGAGTTTCAATCTTGCCTTTGAGTTTAAAATTGGATCTTTATTTTTTGCGACTTTGAGTTTCAAACTTGATTTTAATTTTAAACTTGGATTTTATTCAACTTGCGATTTTTGAGTTTCAATTTTGGGTCTTTGATTTCAATCTTTTTTTTTTTTTTTTTTTTTTTTTTTTTTTTTTTTTTTTTTTTTTTTTTTTTTTTTTTTTTTTTTTTTTTTTTTTTTTTTTTTTTTTTTTTTTTTTTTTTTTTTTTTTTTTTTTTTTTTTTTTTTTTTTTTTTTTTTTTTTTTTTTTTTTTTTTTGCGATATTTGAGTTTTAATCTTGTGATCTTTGGTTTCAATCTTGCGATCTTGAGTTTCAATCTTGCGATCTTGATTTCATCTTGCTATCTTAAGTTTTAATCTGCGATCTTTGATTTCAATCTGCGATCTTGAGTTTCAATCTTGCATCTTGGTTCAATTTGCGATCTTTATTTTCATCTGCGATCTTGAGTTTCATCTTGCGATCTTTGGTTTCAATCTTGCTATCTTGAGTTTCAATTTGTTATCTTGAGTTTAATCTTGCGATCTTTGAGTTTCAATCTTGCGATCTTGGTTTCATCTGCATCTTGAGTTTAGTTTATGTCTTTGAGTTTAATCATGCCAATTGATTCAATTTTGCGTCTTGAGTTTTAAACTTGCGATCTTGTGGTTCAATCTGCATTTGAGTTTAATCTTGCGATCTTGAGTTTAACTTGCGACTTTGATTTCAATCTTGCAATCTCTAAATTCAATCTTGCGATCTTGAGTTTTATCTGCGTATTGAGTTTTATCTTGTGATCTTTTGTTCTTTGCGATCTTTGAGTTTCAATCTTCGACTTTGAGTTTCAATCTGCATTCTTTGAGTTTCATCTTGGATCTTTATTTATTCTTGCGATCTTTGTTTTCATTCTTGCGTCTTTGATTTCAATTTGCGATTTTGGTTTAAATCTGCGTCTTTAGTTCATCATGCGATTTAGTTTTAATCTTGCGATTTGAGTTTAATCTTGATCTTGGTTTATCTTGCGATCTTTGAGTTTTAATCTTGCTCTTGAGTTTATCTTGCATTAGTTTAATCTTGCTCTTGAGTTTATCTTGCGATCTTTGAGTTATCTTGCATCTTTGATTCATCTTGCATCTAAGTTTAATCTTGCATCTTTGAGATTCAATCTGCACTTTGATTTAATCTTGCATCTTTAGTTTTAACTTGCATTTGATTTCAATCTTCATTTGAGTTTCAATTGCGATCTTTGAGTTTCAATCTTGCATCTTTAGTTCAATTGGATCTTTGAGTTTCAATCTTGCGTCTTTGATTTAATCTTGCGATCTTTGAGTTTCAATCTCGATCTTTAGTTTCAATCTTGCATCTTTAATTAATCTTGGATCTTGATTCAATTGCGATTTTGAGTTTCAATCTGGATCTTTGTTTCAACTTGCATCTTTGAGTTTCAATCTTGTCTTTGAGTTTTAATCTTGCGTCTTTGAGTTTCATCTTGCATCTTAGTCAATCTTGCACTTGAGTTCAATTCATCTTTGAGTTTAATCTCATCTTTGATTTCAATCTTGTTTAGTTCAATCTGCATTTTTATTTCTCGCGATTTAGTTTCACTTGCACTTTGGGTTTCATCTCATCTTTGAGTTTAATTGCGACTTTGAGTTAATCTTGCATCTTGATTTATCTCGTCTTTGAGTTTCATCTGCGACTTTGGTTTAATCTGCATCTTTGAGTTTCATCTTCGATCTTTGGTTTCAATTGCATCTTTGAGTTTAATCTTGCAATGTTTAATCTGCATCTTGAGTTTTATCTTGCGATTTTGTTTATCTTGGATTTTTTTTCAATCTTGCCTTTGAGTTTAATTTGCATCTTTGAGTTTCAATCTTGCTATCTTTAGTTAATCTGCGTCTTTGATTCAATCTTGCGATTTTTGGTTTCAATTTGCGATCTTTGAGTTTCAATCTTGCGATCTTTGATTTCAATCTGCGATCTTGAGTTCAATCTTGCATCTTTGAGTTTCAATCTTGCATTTGAGTTTCATGATCTTTAGTTTAATCTTGCGATCTTTGAGTTTCAATCTTGCGATCTTGAGTTTCATCTTCTTCTTTGAGTTTCATCTTGATCTTATTTCAATCTGCACTTGAGTTTAATTTGCGAATTGAGTTTTACTTGGATCTTTTGTTCATCTTGATTTAGTTTAATCTTGCATCTTTGAGTTTCAATCTGCTCTTTAGTTTTTAATCCTTTACATCTTTGAGTTTAATCTGCGATTTTGAGTTTAATCTTGGATCTTTGGTTTCAATCTTGCGATCTTTGATTCATCTTGCGATCTTGGTTTCAATCTTGCGATCTTAGTTTCATTTGCATCTTTGGTTCATCTTGATTTTAGTTCATCTTGCGACTTTGATTTAATCTTGCGATCTTTGAGTTTAATCATGCGATCTTTGAGTTTAATTGCTCTTTGAATTCTATCAGTACCTTTTATTTAAAGCCTTGAGTTTTATTCTGGAATGACAAATCTCCTCTATACACAACTTGGATGATTATTATTCCAGGTAAACTCATTTTTTTCTCATGATTTGGTCCATATTTTATTCTTGCCTATGAATAATCACTTCACAATTTGCGACTTGTTTCAATTGCTTTTGACACATGTATCTTTGATTTCATTTATCTATAATTTGGTTTTTTTTCAAATCTTGCTTGAATTTTTCTTTAGTTCATTTGTATTTAATATGATTTCTTTTTTTTGGTAACTTCATTTGTTCTTTGTTTAGTTAATTGATCTTAGTTAATCTGTTTTTAGTTAATATTTGGTATCACATTTTGTTTTTTGCGTTTATTAACTTGCACTTTGGAAGCGATGATTTTATTCCTTTTAGTTTCAATTCATTTAGTAGTTTTTTTAATAATTTATCTTTTTCATTTATTTATTTAATCTTGATCTTGAGTTTATCTTGCATTTGAGTTTCAATCTTGCGATCTTTGAGTTCAATCTTGTGATCTTGGTTTCAATCTGCGATCTTTGAGTTTCATCTTGGTCTTTGAGTTTAATCTTGCATTTTAGTTTCAATCTTGCGATCTTTGAGTTCATCTTGCGATTTGAGTTCAATTGCATCTTTAGTTATCTGCGATCTTTGGTCAATCTGCGATTTGAGTTTCATCTTGCGACTTTGGTTTCAATCTGCGATCTTTGAGTTCATCTTGCGATCTTTGAGTTTCATCTTGGATCTTGAGTTTCAACTTGCATCCTTGAGTTTAATGTTCGATCTTTGAGTTTTAATCTGCGATCTTGAGTTTCAATCTTGCAATCTTTAAGTTTCAATTTGCATTTGAAACCAATCTTGCTATTTTGGTTTGAATCTTGCAATCTTGAGTTTCAATTTGCCATTTTTGAGTTTCATCTTGCGATCTTTGAGTCAATTTTGGATCTTTGAGTTCAATCTTGCGATCTTTGAGTTTCATCTTGCGTCTTTGAGTTTCAATCTTGCGATCTTTAGTTTCAATCTTGCGATCTGAGTTTCATCGTTCGATTTGATCAATCTTGCGATTTTGATTTATTTGTCTTTGAGTTCAATCTTGCGATTTATTTAATCTGCGATCTTTGAGTTTCAACTGATCTTTGAGTTTAATCTTGCTTCTGAGTTTAATCTTGGATCTTGAGTTCAATCTTGCAATCTTTGATTAATTTACGATCTTGAGTTTCAGTCTTGCGATCTTGGTTCAATCTTGCCATCTTTGAGTTTCATTTGCGATCTTTGGTTTAATCTGCGATCTTGAGTTTCAATCTTGGATCTTTGAGTTTCATTTGCAATCTCTAAATTTCATCTGCGATCTTGAGTTTAATTTGCGATATTTGAGTTTTAATCTTGATCTTTTGTTCACTTGCGATCTTTGAGTTTCAATCTTGCGATCTTGTTTCAATCTTGCTATCTTTATTTAATTTGCGATCTTTGATTTCATTTCGATCTTGAGTTCATCTTGCGATCTTGGTTCAATCTTGCGATTTTATTTTAACTTGGTCTTTGATTTCCCATCAGTACTTTTTTTATAATCCTTGTTTTTATTCAGGATGGAATGGAGATTCAATCTCCTAACAGCTTTGATTTATTAATACCAGTTGAACATCAATTTTAAACTTCATTGGGTCAAATATTTTAATTGCGCTTGATTAAAAACCATTTAAACTTGAACTTTTTCAATCTTGCACTGATTTTTTTTCGATTTAGTTTAATCTTATTTGGTTTTTTGCCTTACAATCTTGCTTGATTTATTATTTTAGTTCATATTTTATTTTATTTTTCTTTGTTTTTGGACTTTAGTTTTTTGTTTAGTTAATTGCGATCTTGTACGCGTATTGTTTAAGTTAATATTTAAACTTGCCATGTTTTTGTTTTTTTTTCTGTTTATTAACTTGCCACATTAACATGCATTTTATTTCCTTTTAGTTCAATGTACTTAATTGTATTTTTTAAATAATCATTATTCATTTATCATATTCATTATTTAATCTTGCAATCTTGGTTCAATCTTGCTCTTTAGTCATCTGTATCTTGATTTAATCTTGATCTTTGAGTTAATCTGCATTTTGAGTTTCAATCTTGATCTTGGTTCAATTTGGACTTTGAGTTTAATCTGCATCTTGAGTTTCAATCTTGCGATCTTGAGTTTCATCTTGATTTAATTTAATCTTGGATCTTGGTTCATCTTGGATTGAGTTTCATCTGCGATCTTGATTTCAACTTGCATCTTTGGTTCAATGTACTTGAGTTAATTTGCGATCTTGGTTTCATTTCGATCTTTGAGTTTAATCTTGCGATCTTGAGTTCAATTTCATTTTAGTTCAATCTTGCATCTTTGATTTATTTGTGATCTTGAGTTTCAATCTTGCATTTTTATTTCAATCTGCATCTTTGAGTTCAACTTGCATCTTTAGTTCATCTTGCATTTTGGTTTATCTGCGATCTTGAGTTTCATCTTGCACTTGATTTAATCTTCGATTTTGAGTTTCATCTGCATCTTTGGTTCAATCTTGCTCTTTGGTTAATCTTGCGATCTTTGGTTCAATCGCGATTTGAGTTTAATCTGCAATTAATTTAATCTTGCATCTTGGTTTTAATCTGCGATTTGAGTTTTATTTGGATCTTGGTTTCAACTTGCATTTGAGTTTATCTTGCGATCTTTGGTTTCAATCTGCTACTTTAAGTTAATTGCGATCTTTGATTCAATCTTGCGATTTTGAGTTTAACTTGCGATCTTTGGTTTCAATCTTGCGATCTTGATTCATCTGCGATCTTTGAGTTCAATCTTGCGATCTTTAGTTTCAATCTTGCATTTTAGTTTCAATCTTGATCTTTGAGTTTAATCTTGCGATCTGAGTTTCATCTTGATTTGAGTTTATCTGCATTGAGTTCATCTTAACTTAGTTCATCTGCACTTTAGTTTCAATTTGCGATCTTTGGTTTAACTTCGATCTTTGGGTTCAACTGATCTTTGAGTTTAATCTGCATCTTTGAGTTTCAATTTCATCTTGGTTCAATCTTGATCTTATTATCTTGCGTCTTGAGTTAATCTGCGATTTGGTTTAACTGGTCTTTTGGTTTAATCTTGCATCTTATTTCATCTTCGATCTTGAGTTTAATCTGCATTTTGAGTTTAATCTTGGACTTTTGTTCATCTTGCGTCTTTGGTTTCATTGCGATCTTTGAGTTTCAATTTGCATCTTTGAGTTTAATCTTGCGATCTTGTTTCATCTGGATCTTGGTTCAATTGCGATCTTTGAGTTTATCTTGGATTTGAGTTTAATCTTGCGATCTTGAGTTTATCGCATTTTGAGTTTAATCTGCGAATTAGTTTAAATCTTGCCATCTTTGAGTTTATTCTTGCGATCTTTGAGTTTCATCTTGCGATCTTTGAATTTCATTTGCATCATGAGTTTAAATCTTGCGATCTTTGAGTTTCAATCATGCGATCTTTGAGTTTCATCTTGCGACTTTAGTTTAACTTGCTATCTTGAATTTCAATCTTGCAATCTTCGGTTTCATCTGCGATCTTGAGTTTCATCTTGCACTTTGAGTTTATCTTGATCTTTGGTTTCAATCTTGCATCTTTGAGTTAAATTTGCGATCTTTGGTTAATTTGCATTTGGTTTCAATCTTGCTCTTTAGTTTAATTTGCGATCTTGGTTCATCTGCGATTTTGAGTTTCAATCTTGCGATCTTGAGTTTCAATCTTGCGATTTTGTTTCAATTGTGATCTTGAGTTTCAATCTTGGATTTTGAGTTCAATCTGCGATCTTTGAGTTCAACTTGCATCTGAGTTTCAATCGTCACTTGAGTTCAATCTGCGATCTTTGATTTCAATCTTGATCTTAGTTTAATCTTGCGATTTTATTCAATCTGCATCTTTAGTTCAACTTGCATCTTTGAGTTTCATCTCTATCTTTGGTTTAATCTTGCATCTTGAGTTCAATCTTGCATTTTGATTTTAATCTCGATCTTTGAGTTTATTTGCGATCTTTTTTTCTTCTTGCATTTTGGTTCATCTGATCTTTGAGTTTCAATCTTGCGATCTTTGAGTTTATCTTGAATTTATTTCAATCTGCGACTTTGAGTTTAATCTTGCGATATTGAGTTTAATTGGATCTTTGTTTCAATCGCGATTTTGAGTTTATCTTGCGATTAGTTTAATCTTGCTATCTTAGTTTTAATCTGCGATCTTGATTCATCTGCGATCTTTGATTTCAACTTGCATCTTGTTTTAATCTTCGACTTTGATTTCATCTTGCATCTTTAGTTTCATTCATCTTTGGTTCAACTCATTTTGAGTTTAATCTGCGATCTTTGGTTTCAATCTTCATCTTTGATTTAATCTCATTTGAGTTTCATCTTGATCTTGGTTTCATCTGCACTTTAGTTTCATTTGCGATCTTTGAGTTAACTGCGATCTTGGTTCATCTTGATCTTATTAATTGCGATCTTTGAGTTTCTTGATTTTAGTTTAATCTTGGATCTTTGTTTATCTGCATCTTTGAGTTTATCTTGCGATTGGTTAATCTTGCACTTTGTTTATCTTGCGATCTTTGATTTCAATCTTGCATCTTTGATTTCAATCTTGATCTTGGTTTATTTGCGTCTTGATTTCAATCTGCGTTTTGAGTTAATCTTGTCTTTAGTTTCAACTGCATCTTTGATTTCAATCTTGATTGGTTAATCTTGCATCTTTGTTTATCTTGCGATCTTTGAGTTTCAATCTGATCTTTGGGGTTCAATCTCACTTGAGTTTAATTGCGATCTTTGTTTAACTTCTCTTTGTTCACTTGTACTTAGTTTTAATCTTCGATCTTTAGTTTATCTGGATTTTGAGTTTCAACTGCGATCTTTAGTTTAATCTTGCATCTTTGAGTTTAATCTTGTGTCTTGAGTTTATCTTGCGATCTTTAGTTCATTTGCATCTTTATTTAATCTTGCATCTGAGTTAACTTCATCTTTGAGTTTCATCTGCTCTTAATTTCATCTTGATCTTTAGTTCAACTTGCATTTATTTAATTGCATCTTAGTTTTATTGCATTTTGAGTTTCAATCTGCCTTTGAGTTTATTTGATCTTGAGTTTCAATCTTCATCTTTGATTTAAATCTCGATCTTTGAGTTTCATCTTCGATCTTTTGTTTAATTTGCATTTAGTTTAATGCGATCTTAGTTCAATCTTGCGATTTTGAGTTTCAATCTGCATCTTATTCATCTTGATCTTTGAGTTATTGATTTGAGTTTAATCTTGATCTTTGGTTTCAATTGGATCTTTGAGTTTCAATCTGCGATCTTGAGTTTCTCTTCATCTTTAGTTTAACTTCATCTTTATTTCATCTTGCGAATCTTGTTTAATCTTGCGATCTTTGGTTAACTGCATCTTGAGTTTCATTTCTCTTTGAGTTTAATCTTGCGATCTTTGATTTCAATCTTGCATCTTTGATTTAACTCGATTTTATTTCATTGGATCTTTGGTTTCACTTGCATCTTGGTTTCAATCTTCATCTTTGAGTTTAATCTTGCGATTGAGTTTCAACTTGCAATCTTATTAATCTTCATTTGAGTTTTGTTTTTTGTCTTTGGTTTCAATCTTCATTTTGGTTCATCTTGCGATCTTGAGTTTCAATTTGCATCTTAGTTTAATCTTGCATCTTATTTCATCTTGCGATCTTGAGTTAATCTTGCGATTTTGAGTTAATTTGGATCTTGTTTCAATCTTCGATTTTGATTCAATTTGCGATTTTGATTTAATTTGATCTTTAGTTTAATCTGCGATTTTTTAATCTGCGATCTTTGAGTTTCAATCTTGCTCTTTGAGTTTAATTTGCATCTTGATTTAATCTGCGATCTTTGAGTTTCAATCTTGCATCTTGATTTAATTTCATCTTGAGTTTCATCTTGGATCTTGGTTTAATCTTGCATCTTGAGTTTCATTTGCGATCTTTGAGTTTAATGCATCTTGTTCATCTATCTTATTCAATCTGCCTTTGGTTTATTTGCGATTAGTTTACTTGATCTTTTCAATCTTGCATCTTTGAGTTTAATTTGCGATTTTGGTTTATCTGATCTTGTTTATCTGCATCTTATTTCAATCTTGCGATCTTTGATTTAATCTGCATTTTATTTAATCTGGATCTTATTTCAATCTTGCGATCTTGGTTTCAATCTTCGTCTTTGAGTTTCAATCTGCATTTGATTTCATCTTGATCTTTAGTTTATCTTGCGATCTTTGGTTTCATCTTATCTTTGAGTTCATCTGATCTTTGAGTTTATTATCTTTGAGTTCAATCTGCATCTTGAGTTCATTGCATCTTTGAGTTTACTTGATCTTTGGTTCAATCTGCATTTTGAGTTTATTTGCATCTTGGTTTTACTTGCAATTGTTAATCTTGCCTTTGAGTTTTATCTGCGATTGAGTTTATCTTGGATTTTGTTTAATTGCATCTTATTAATCTTCGTCTTTGATTAATCTGCATTGAGTTTAATCTGGATCTTTTGTTTCACTTGGATCTTTGTTTCATCTTGCATACAACATCGAGTTTAATCTTGCGATCTTTAGTTTCAATCTGGATCTTGGTTTCATTTGTCTTGAGTTTATCTTGATCTTTGATTTAATCTGCGATCTTGAGTTTAATCTCATTTGAGTTTCATTTCTGCATCTTTAGTTTTATTCTTGCGATCTTTGAGTTAATCTTGCGTTGCGATCTTTGATTTCAATCTTGTGATCTTTGAGTTTCAATCTTGCGATCTTTGAGTTTCAATCTTGCGATCTTTGAGTTTCAATCTTGCGATCATTGAGTTTCAATCGTTCGATCTTTGAGTTTCAATCTTGCGATATTTGATTTCAATCTTGTGATCTTTAAGTTTCAATCTTGCGATTTTTATTTCAATCATGCGATCTTTGAGTTTCAAACTTGCTATCTTTGAGTTTCAATCTTGCTATCTTTGAGTTTAATCTTGCGATCTTTGAGTTTCAATCTTGCAACTTTTGATTTTAATCTTACGATCTTGAGTTTCAGTCTTGCGACTTTGTGTTTTCAATCTTGCATCTTTGAGTTTCAATCTTGCGATCTTTGAGTTTCAATCTTGCGATCTTTGAGTTTCAATCTTGCAATCTCTAATTTCAATCTTGCGATCTTTCAGTTTTAATCTTGCGATATTTGAGTTTTAATCTTGTGATCTTTTGGTTTCATCTTGCGATCTTTGAGTTTCAATCATGCGATCTTTGAGTTTCAATCTTGCTATCTTTAAGTTTTAATCTTGCGATCTTTGAGTTTCAATCTTGCGTATCTTTGAGTTTCAATCTTGCGATCTTTGAGTTTCAATCTTGCGATCTTGAGTTTCAATCTTGCGATCTTTAGTTTCAATCTTGCGATCTTTGAGTTTTAATCTTGCTATCTTTGAGTTTCAATCTTGTGATCTTTTGTTTCAATCTTGCGATCTTGGAGTTTTATTCTTGCGATCTTTGAGTTTCAATCTGCATTCTTTGAGTTTCAATCTTGCGATCTTTGAGTTTCAATCTTGCATCTTTGATGTTTAATTCTTGCGATCTTTGAGTTTCAATCTTGCGATCTTTGGTTTCAATCTTGCATCTTTGAGTTTCAATCTTGCGATCTTTGAGTTTCAATCTTGCGATCTTTGAGTTTCAATCTTGCATCTCTTAAATTTTAATCTTGCGATCTTTGAGTTTAATCTTGCGATATTTGAGTTTTAATCTTGTGATCTTTGGTTTCAATCTTGCGATCTTTGAGTTTCAATCTTGCGATCTTTGAGTTTCAATCTTGCAATCTTTGAGTTTAATCTTGCGATCTTTGAGTTTCAATCTTGCGATCTTTGAGTTTCAATCTTTCGATCTTTGAGTTTCAATCTTGCGATCTTTGATTTTCAATCTTGCGATCTTTGAGTTTCAATCTTGCGATCTTTGAGTTTCAATCTTGCGATCTTTGAGTTTCAATCTTGATCTTTGAGTTTCAATCTTGCGATCTTTGAGTTTCAATCTTGCGATCTTTGAGTTTTCAATCTTGCGATCTTTGAGTTTCAATCTTGCATCTTTGAGTTTCAATCTTGCCGATCTTTGAGTTTCAATTCTTGCGATGATTCAATTTGCATGTTTTACAATCTTGCGATCTTTTGAGTTTCAATCTTGCGATCTTTGAGTTTCAATCTTGCTATCTTTGAGTTTCAATCTTGCATCTTGAGTTTCAATCTTGCAATCTTTGAGTTTCAATCTTGCGATCTTTGAGTTTTCAATCTTGCGATCTTTGAGTTTCAATCTTGTCGATCTTTGAGTTTCAATCTTGCGATCTTTGAGTTTCAATCTTCGATCTTTTGAGTTTCAATCCTGCATTCTTTGAGTTTCAATCTTGCGATCTTTTAGTTTCATCTTGCGATCTTTGGTTTCATTCTTGCGATCTTTGAGTTTCAATCTTGCGATCTTTGAGTTTAATCTTGCGATCTTTGAGTTTCAATCATGCGATCTTTGAGTTTCAATCTTGCGATCTTTGAGTTTAATTCTTGCGATCTTTGAGTTTCAATCTTGCGATCTTTGAGTTTCAATCTTGCCATCTTTGAGGTTTAATCTTGCGAATTGAGTTTAAATCTTGCATCTTTGAGTTTTATTCTTGCGATCTTTGAGTTTCAATCTTGCGATCTTTGAATTTCAATCTTGCATCTATGAGTTTTAATCTTGCGATCTTTGAGTTTCAATCTTGCGATCTTTGAGTTTCAATCTTGCGATCTTTGAGTTTCAATCTTGCATCCTTGAGTTTCAATCTTGCAATCTTTGAGATTCAATCTTGCGATCTTTGAGTTTCAATCTTGCGATCTTTGAGTTTCAATCTTGCGATCTTTGAGTTTCAATTGCATTTGTAGAAATCTTGCGATCTTTGAGTTTCAATCTTGCATCTTTGAGTTTCAATCTTGCTATCTTTGAAGTTTCAATCTTGCGATCTTTGAGTTCAATCTTGCGATCTTTTGAGTTTCAATCTTGCGATCTTGAGTTTCAATCTTGCGATCTTTGAGTTTCATTTGTGATCTTTGAGTTTCAATCTTGCGATCTTTGAGTTTCAATCTTTGCGATCTTTGAGTTTCAATCTTGCGATCTTTGAGTTTAATTTCGATCTTTGAGTTTCAATCTTCACTCTTTAGTTTTAATTCTCTTGCGATTCTTTTTTCATCTTGCGATCTTTGATTTCTAATCTTGCTATCTTTGAGTTTCAATCTTGCGATCTTTGATTTCAATCTGCGATCTTTTGAGTTTCAATCTTGATCTTTGAGTTTCAATCTTGCTGATCTTTGAGTTTATTCAATCTTGTTTCATTCTCTTGAGTTTCAATCTTGCGATCTTTGAGTTTCAAATCTTGCGATCTTTGGTTCAATCTGCATCTTTGAGTTTCAATCTTGCGATCTTTGAGTTTCATCTGCGATCTTTAGTTCAATCTGCATCTCTAAATTTCAATCTGCGATCTTTGAGTTTAAATCTTGCAGATCTTTGGTTTTAATCTTGTGATACTTTAGGTTTCAATCTTGCGTCTTTGATTTCAATCTTGCGATCTTTGATTTTCAATACCTTGCATCTTTAATTTTTCTTGCGTCTTTGATTATCTTGCGATCTTTGAGTTCAATCTTGCGATCTTTGAGTTCAAATCATTGCCGATTCTTTGATTTTCATCTTGCCGATCTTTGAGTTTCAATCTTGCGATCTTTGAGTTTCATCTGCATCTTTGAGTTTCATCTTTTCTTTGAGTTTCAAATCTGCGATCTTTGAGTTTCAATTTGCCGTCTTTGGTTCAACAATGCATCTTTGAGTTCATCTTTGTCTTTGAGTTCAATATTGCACTTTGAGTTTCAATTTGCGATCTTTGAGTTTTAATCTTGCGTCTTGTTTCAATCTTGCTATCTTTGAGTTTTAATCTTGCGATCTTTGAGTTTAATCTTGCGATCTTTAGTTTCAATCTTGCAATTCACTAATTTCAATCTTGCGATCTTTGAGTTTAATCTTGCTTTTTTGAGTTTAATCTTGGTGATCTTTTGGTTTCATCTTGCGATCTTTGAGTTTCAATCTTGCGATCTTGAGTTTCAATTCTTGCATTCTTTGAGTTTCAATCTTGCGATCTTTAGTTTATTCTTGCGATCTTTGGATTTTCATCTTTATTCATTCGATCTTTGAGTTTAAATCTTGCGATTTTGAGTTTAATCTGCGATCTTTGAGTTTCAATCTTGCGATCTTTGAGTTTATCTTGCGATCTTTGAGTTTCAATCTTGCGATCTTTGAGTTTTAATCTTGCATCTTTGAGTTTAATCTTGCGATCTTTGAGTTTCAATCTTGCATCTTTGAGTTTTAATCTTGCGATCTTTGAGTTTCAATCTTGCGATCTTTGAAGTTTCAATCTTGCATCTTGAGTTTCAATCTTGCGATCTTTGAGTTTTCAATCTTGCGATCTTTGAGTTTCAATCTTGCGATCTTTGAGTTTCAATCTTGCGATCTTTGAGTTTCAATCTTGCGAATCTTTGAGTTTCAATCTTGCGATCTTTGAGTTTCAATCTTGCGATCTTTGAAGTTTAATCTTGCGATCTTTGAGTTTTAATCTTGCGATCTTTTGAGTTTCAATCTTGCGATCTTTGAGTTTCAATCTTTGCGATCTTTGAGTTTCAATCTTGCTATCTTTTGAGTTTCAATCTTGCGATCTTTGAGTTTCAATCTTGCGATCTTTGAGTTTTAATCTTGCATCTTTGAGTTTCAATCTTGCGATTCTTTGAGTTTCAATCTTGCGATCTTTGAGTTTCAATCTTGCGATCTTTGAGTTTCAATCTTGCGATCTTTGAGTTTCAATCTTGCGATCTTTGAGTTTAATCTTGCGATCTTTGAGTTTCAATCTTGCGATCTTTGAGTTTCAATCTTGCGATCTTTGAGTTTCAATCTTTGCGATCTTTGAGTTTCAATCTTGCATCTTTGAGTTTCAATCTTGCATCTTTGAGTTTCAATCTTGCGATTCTTTGAGTTTCAATCTTGCATCTTTGAGTTTCAATCTTGCGATCTTTGAGTTTCAATCTTGCAGATCTTTGAGTTTAATCTTGCATCTTTATATTCAATCTTGCGATCTTTGAGTTTCAATCTTGCGATTTTGAGTTTCAATCTTGCGATCTTTGAGTTTCAATCTTGCGATCTTTGAGTTTCAATCTTGCGATCTTTGAGTTTCAATCTGCGATTTTTGAGTTTCAATCTTGCGATCTTGAGTTTCAATCTTGCGATCTTTGGTTTTCAATCTTGCGATCTTTGAGTTTATCTTGCGATCTTTGATTTCAACTTCGATCTTTGAGTTTTAATCTTGCGATCTTTGAGTTTTTAATCTTGCTATCTTTAAGTTTAATCTTGCATCTTGAGTTCCAATCTTGCGATTTTGGGGTTTAATCTTGCGATCTTTGAGTTTAATCTTGCATTTTTAGTTTCAATCTTGCGATCTTTGAGTTTCAATCTTGCATCTTTGAGTTTCAACTTGCTTTTTAGTTCAATCTTGCGTTTTTTGAGTTTCAATTTGCGATCTTGAGTTTCAATTTGCAAACTTTGTTTAATCTTGCGATCTTTGAGTTTCAAACTTGCATTTTAGTTTAATTTGACGATCAATTTGAGTTTAATCTGCGATTCTTTGAGTTTAATTTGCATCTTTGAGTTTAATTCTTGCATTTTGAGTTTATCTGCGATCTTTGAGTTTCAATCTTGCATCTTTGGTTTTAATCTTGATCTTTGAGTTTAACTTGCGATCTTTTAGTTTCAATCTTGCAATCTTTGATTTATAATTTTCGATCTTTGAGTTTAACTTCATCTTTATTTCAATCTTGCATCTTTGAGTTTAATTGCGATTTTGAGTTTTAATCTTGGATCTTTTGTTTCAATTGCATCTTATTTTAATTTTTGCGATCTTTGAGTTTTATTTCGATTTTTAGTTTAATCTTGCGATCTTTGTTTAATCTTGCGATCTTTGGGTTTTTCTTGCGATTTTGAGTTTAATCTTGATCTTTGAGTTTAATCTTGCGATCTTTGGTTTCAATCGCGAAATTTTGGTTTTTTCTTGTTTTTTATTTTAATCTTGCCATCTTTGATTTTATCTTGCGATCTTTGGTTTCATCTTGCGATCTTTGAGTTTTCAATCTTCATCTTGATTTAAAACTTGGATCTTTGGTTTAATCTTGCGATCTTTGAGTTTTCCCAAACTTGCATCTTTATTTTAACTTGCATTCTTTGATTTCAATTTTTGCAAACTTGAGTTTCAATCTTGCATCTTTGAGTTTCAATTTGCATCTTTGAGTTTAATCTTGGGTCTTTTGGTTTCAATCTTGCAATCTTTGAGTTTTTTCAATCTTGCGATCTTTGAGTTTAATCTTGCATCTTTGAGTTTAATCTTGCATCTTTGATTTAATCTTGCGATCTTTGAGTTTAATCTTGCATTCTTTAAATTTTAATCTTGCGATCTTTGAGTTTCAATCTTGCGATTTTGAGTTTCAATCTTGCGATCTTTTGAGTTTCATTTGTCTTGAGTTTAATCTTGCGATCTTTGAGTTTCATTCTTTTGGGTCTTTGAGTTTCAACTTGCATCTTTTAGTTTCAATCTTGTATCTTTGAGTTTAATCTTTTCGGGTCTTTGAGTTTCAATTTTTCATTTTGATTTTTTAAACTTCGTTTTTTGAGTTTTTCATTTTGGAAAACTTTTGGGTTTAACTTGCCATCTTTTAGTTTTTTCTTGCATCTTTGGTTTAAACTTGCATCTTTGATTTTTAAATCTTTTCCATTTATTTAATCTTTCATCTTTTTAGTTTAATCGCGATTTTGTTTAATCTTTGGATTTTGGGGTTTACTTGCATCTTTGATTTCAATTTGCATCTTTGAGTTTAATCTTGGATTTTAGTTTAATCTGCATCTTTGATTTAATCTTGCATCTTGGTTTAATCTTGCATCTTTTAGTTTTAATTTGGATTTTGATTTTTAATTTTGCAATTTTAGTTTTAATTTGCATTTTTGAGTTTTTTTTCTTTCATCTTTGAGTTTTAATTTTGGATTTTGGTTTAACCCTTTCCATCTTTGAGTTTTTTAAACTTGCGATCTTTTAGTTTCAATCTGCATTCTTTAAAATTTTAGGCTTTATTCTTTGGTTTTTATTTTAAACGCACTTGAGTTTCAATTTTTCACTTTGGTTTAACTTCACTTTGGGGGGTTTTAATCTTGCATCTTTGAGTTTAATTTCGATCTTTGGGTTTAATCTTGCGATCTTTGAGTTTTTAATCTTGCAAACCTTTTTTCAATCTTGATCTTTGATTTTAAACTTGGGATTTTGAGTTTAATCTTGATCTTTGGTTTTTAAACTTGCATTTTGAGTTTCATCTTCATCTTTGAGTTTCAATCTGCTTTTTTTAGTTTCAATCTTTCGATTTTTGGGGTTTTAAAACTTTGCCCATCTTTGGTTTTTTAATTTTTGGATTTTGGTTTAAACTTGGATTTTGAGTTTAAAACTTTTTTCTTGCGATCTTTTAGTTTAATCTTTCGATTTTGAGTTTCAAACGGATTTTGGTTTATTTTTTGGATTTTAGTTTAAATCTTGCATCTTTGAGTTTTATTTTTGCATCTTTGAGTTTAATCTTGCGATTTTTAATTTAAACTTGCCATTTGAGTTTTAATCTTGCGATCTTTGAGTTTTTAATCTTTCTCTTTGAATTTCATCTTTTGCAACTTTATTTTTATTTAAACTTGGATCTTGAGTTTCAATCTTTCGTCTTGATTTAAATTTTCGTCTTTAGTTTTAAACTTTCATCTTTGAATTTCAATTTGGATCTTTTAAATTTAATCTTGCGATCTTGGTTTCAATCTTGCGATTTTTGAGTTTAATCGGGTCTTTAGTTTTTAAACTTTCATCTTTAGTTTAATCTTGCAAACTTTAGTTTCAATCTTGGATCTTTGAGTTTCAAACTTGCTTTTTTTAAAATTTTAAAATTTTCATCTTTGAGTTCAACTTGGATTTTGGTTTAATCTTGCTCTTTAGTTTAATCTTTCATTTTGGTTTCAAACTTGGGATCTTGAGTTTCAATCTTGCGATCTTTGAGTTTCAATCTTGCGATCTTTGAGTTTAAATCTTGCGATCTTTGAGTTTCAATCTTGCGATCTTTGAGTTTCAATCTTGCGATCTTTTAGTTTTAATCTTGCGATCTTTGAGTTTCAATCTTGCAATCTTTCGAGTTTCAATCTTGCGATCTTTGAGTTTCAATCTTGCTATCTTTGAGTTTAAATCTTGCAATCTTTGAGTTTCAATCTTGCAGATCTTTGAGTTTCAATCTTGCTATCTTTGAGTTTCAATCTTGCGATCTTTGAGTTTCAATCTTGCGATCTTTTGAGTTTCAATCTTGCGATCTTTGAGTTTCAATTTTGCGATCTTTGAGTTTCAATCTTGCGATCTTTGAGTTTCAATCTTGCGATCTTTGAGTTTCAATCTTGCGATCTTTGAATTTCAATCTTGTGATCTCTGAGTTTCAATCTTGCGATTTTTGAGTTTCAATCATGCGATCTTTGAGTTTCAAACTTGCTATCTTTGAGTTTCAATCGATCCAACTTTGAGGTTCAATCTTGCGATCTTTGAGTTTCAATCGTTCGATCTTTGAGTTTTAATCTTGCGATCTTTGAGTTTCAATCTTGCAATCTTTAAGTTTCAATCTTGCAATCTTTGAGATTCAATCTTGCTATCTTTGAGTTTGAATCTTGCAATCTTTGAGTTTCAATCTTGCCATTTTTGAGTTTCAATCCTGCATTCTTTGAGTTTCAATCTTGCGATCTTTTAGTTTCATTCTTGCGATTTTTGGGTTTCATTCTCGCGATCTTTGAGTTTCAATCTTGCGATCTTTGAGTTTGAATCTTGCGATATTTGAGTTTCAATCATGCGATCTTTGAGTTTCAATCTTGCGATCTTTGAGTTTAAATCTTGCGATCTTTGAGTTTCAATCAAGCGATATTTGAGTTTTAATCTTGCGAATTGAGTTTAAATCTTGCTATCTTTGAGTTTTATTCTTGCGATCTTTGAGTTTTATTCTTGCGATCTTTGAATTTCAACCTTGCCATCTATGAGTTTTAATCTTGCGATCTTTGAGTTTCAATCTTGCTATCTTTAAGTTTCAATCTTGCGATCTTTGAGTATCAATCTTGCGATTTTTGAGTTTCAATCTTGCGATCTTTGAGTTTCAATCTTGCGATCTTTGAGTTTCAATCTTGCGATCTTTGAGTTTCAATCTTGCGATCTTTGAGTTTCAATCTTGCGATCTTTAAGTTTCAATCTTGCGATCTTTGAGTTTCAATCTTGCGATCCTTGAGTTTCAATCGTTTGATCTTTGAGTTTTAATCTTGCGATCTTTGAGTTTCAATCTTGCAATCTTTAAGTTTCAATCTTGCGATCTTTGAGTTTCAATCTTGCGATCTTTGAGTTTCAATCTTGCGATCTTTGAGTTTCAATCTTGCGATCTTTGAGTTTCAATCTTGCGATCTTTGAGTTTCAATCTTGCTATCTTTGAGTTTCAATCTTGTTATCTTTGAGTTTAAATCTTGCGATCATTGAGTTTCAATCTTGCGATCTTTGAGTTTAAATCTTGCGATCTTTGAGTTTCAATCATGCGATCTTTGAGTTTTAATCTTGCGAATTGAGTTTAAATCTTGCCATCTTTGAGTTTTATTCTTGCGATCTTTGAGTTTCAATCTTGCGATCTTTGAATTTCAATCTTGCCATCTATGAGTTTAAATCTTGCGATCTTTGAGTTTCAATCATGCGATCTTTGAGTTTCAATCTTGCGATCTTTTAGTTTCAAACTTGCTATCTTTGAATTTCAAACTTGTGATCTTCGAGTTTCAATCTTGCGATCTTTGAGTTTGAATCTTGCGATCTTTGAGTTTCAATCATGCGATCTTTGAGTTTCAATCTTGCGATCTTTGAGTTTAATTCTTGCGATCTTTGAGTTTCAATCTTGCGATCTTTGAGTTTCAATCTTGCGATCTTTGAGTTTCAATCTTGCGATCTTTGAGTTTTAATCTTGCGATCTTTAAGTTTCAATCTTGCTATCTTTAAGTTTCAATCTTGCGATCTTTGAGTTTCAATCTTGCGATCTTTGAGTTTCAATCTTGCAATCTTTGAGTTTCAATCTTGCAATCTTTAAGTTTCAATCTTGCAATCTTTGAGATTCAATCTTGCTATCTTTGAGTTTGAATCTTGCAATCTTTAAGTTTTAATCTTGCCATTTTTGAGTTTCAATCTTGCGATCTTTGAGTTTCATTTTTGCGATCTTTGAGTTTCAATCTTGCGATCTTTGAGTTTAAATCTTGCGATCTTTGAGTTTCAATCTTTCGATCTTTTAGTTTCAATCTTGCGATCTTTGAGTTTCAATCGTTCGATCTTTAAGTTTCAATCTTGCGATCTTTGAGTTTCAATCTTGCGATCCTTGAGTTTCAATCGTTTGATCTTTGAGTTTTAATCTTGCAATCTTTGAGTTTCAATCTTGCGATCTTTGAGTTTCAATCTTGTGATCTTTGAGTTTCAATCTTGCGATCTTTGAGTTTCAATCTTGCGATCTTTGAGTTTCAATCTTGCTATCTTTAAGTTTCAATCTTGCGATCTTTGAGTATCAATCTTGCGATTTTTGAGTTTCAATCTTGCGATCTTTGAGTTACAATCTTGCGATCTTTGAGTTTCAATCTTGCGATCTTTGAGTTTCAATCTTGCGATCTTTGAGTTTCAATCTTGCGATCTTTGAGTTTCAATCTTGCGATCTTTGAGTTTCAATCTTGTGATCTTTGAGTTTCAATCTTGCGATCCTTGAGTTTCAATCGTTCGATCTTTGAGTTTTAATCTTGCGATCTTTGAGTTTCAATCTTGCAATCTTTAAGTTTCAATCTTGCAATTTTGAGAACCAATCTTGCTATTTTTGAGTTTGAATCTTGCAATCTTTGAGTTTCAATCTTGCCATTTTTGAGTTTCAATCTTGCGATCTTTGAGTTTCAATTTTGCGATCTTTGAGTTTCAATCTTGCGATCTTTGAGTTTCAATCTTGCGATCTTTGAGTTTCAATCTTGCGATCTTTGAGTTTCAATCTTGCGATCCTTGAGTTTCAATCGTTCGATCTTTGAATTTCAATCTTGCGATTTTTGAGTTTAAATTTGCAATCTTTGAGTTTCAATCTTGCGATCTTTGAGTTTAATTCTTGCGATCTTTGAGTTTCAATCTTGCGATCTTTGAGTTTAATTCTTGCTATCTTTGAGTTTAAATCTTGCGATCTTTGAGTTTCAATCTTGCAATCTTTGATTTTAAATCTTACGATCTTTGAGTTTCAGTCTTGCGATCTTTGAGTTTCAATCTTGCCATCTTTGAGTTTCAATTTTGCGATCTTTGAGTTTTAAACTTGCGATCTTTGTGGTTCAATCCTGCTATCTTTGAGTTTCAATCTTGCGATCTTTGAGTTTCAATCTTGCGATCTTTGAGTTTCAATCTTGCAATCTCTAAATTTCAATCTTGCGATCTTTGAGTTTTAATCTTGCGATATTTGAGTTTTAATCTTGTGATCTTTTGGTTTCAATCTTGCGATCTTTGAGTTTCAATCTTGCGATCTTTGATTTTCAATCTTGCTATCTTTAAGTTTTAATCTTGCGATCTTTGAGTTTCAATCTTGCGATCTTTGAGTTTCAATCTTGCGATCTTTGAGTTTCAATCTTGCGATCTTTGATTTTCAATCTTGCGATCTTTGAGTTTCAATCTTGCGATCTTTGAGTTTCAATCTTGCTATCTTTGAGTTTCAATCTTGTTATCTTTGAGTTTAAATCTTGCGATCTTTGAATTTCAATCTTGCGATCTTTGAGTTTCAATCCTGCATTCTTTGAGTTTCAGTCTTATGATCTTTGAGTTTCAATCATGCCAACTTTGAGTTTCAATTTTGCGATCTTTGAGTTTTAAACTTGCGATCTTTGTGGTTCAATCTTGCTATCTTTGAGTTTTAATCTTGCGATCTTTGAGTTTTAATCTTGCGATCTTTGAGTTTCAATCTTGCGATCTTTGAGTTTCAATTCTGCATTCTTTGAGTTTCAATCTTGCGATCTTTTAGTTTCATTCTTGCGATCTTTGTGTTTCATTCTTGCGATCTTTGAGTTTCAATCTTGCGATCTTTGAGTTTAAATCTTGCGATCTTTGAGTTTCAATCATGCGATATTTGAGTTTTAATCTTGCGAATTGAGTTTAAATCTTGCCATCTTTGAGTTTTATTCTTGCGATCTTTGAGTTTCAATCTTGCGATCTTTGAATTTCAATCTTGCCATCTATGAGTTTAAATCTTGCGATCTTTGAGTTTCAATCATGCGATCTTTGAGTTTCAATCTTGCGATCTTTTAGTTTTAAACTTGCTATCTTTGAATTTCAATCTTGCAATCTTCGAGTTTCAATCTTGCGATCTTTGAGTTTCAATCTTGCGATCTTTGAGTTTCAATCTTGTGATCTTTGAGTTTCAATCTTGCGATCTTTGAGTTTCCATCTTGCGATCTTTGAGTTTCAATCTTGCGATCTTTGAGTTTCAATCTTGCTATCTTTAAGTTTCAATCTTGCGATCTTTGAGTTTCAATCTTGCGATCTTTGAGTTTCAATCTTGCAATCTTTGAGTTTCAATCTTGCAATCTTTAAGTTTCAATCTTGCAATCTTTGAGATTCAATCTTGCTATCTTTGAATTTGATTCTTGCAATCTTTGAGTTTTAATCTTGCCATTTTTGAGTTTCAATCTTGCGATCTTTGAGTTTCAATTTTGCGATCTTTGAGTTTCAATCTTGCGATCTTTGAGTTTCAATCTTGCGATCTTTGAGTTTCAATCTTGCGATCTTTGAATTTCAATCTTGTGATCTTTGAGTTTCAATCTTGCGATTTTTGAGTTTCAATCATGCGATCTTTGAGTTTCAAACTTGCTATCTTTGAGTTTCAATCGTTCGAACTTTGAGGTTCAATCTTGCGATCTTTGAGTTTCAATCGTTCGATCTTTGAGTTTTAATCTTGCGATCTTTAAATTTCAATCTTGCAATCTTTAAGTTTCAATCTTGCAATCTTTGAGATTCAATCTTGCTATCTTTGAGTTTGAATCTTGCAATCTTTGAGTTTCAATCTTGCAATTTTGAGTTTCAATCTGCGATCTTTGAGTTTCAATCTTGCGATCTTTGAGTTTCAATCTTGCGATCTTTGAGTTTCATTCTTGCGATCTTTGAGTTTCAATCTTGCGATCTTTGAGTTTGAATCTTGCGATCTTTGAGTTTCAATCATGCGATCTTTGAGTTTCAATCTTGCGATCTTTGAGTTTCAATCTTGCGATCTTTGAGTTTCAATCTTGCGATCTTTGAGTTTCAATCTTGCGATCTTTGAGTTTCAATCTTGCGATCTTTGAGTTTCAATCTTGCGATCTTTGAGTTTCAATCTTGCGATCTTTGAGTTTCAATCTTGCGATCTTTGAGTTTCAATCTTGCGATCTTTGAGTTTTAATCTTGCGATCTTTGAGTTTTAATCTTGCGATCTTTGAGTTTCAATCTTGCGATCTTTGAGTTTCAATCTTGCGATCTTTGAGTTTCAATCTTGCTATCTTTAAGTTTCAATCTTGCGATCTTTGAGTTTCAATCTTGCGATCTTTGAGTTTCAATCTTGCGATCTTTGAGTTTCAATCTTGCGATCTTTGAGTTTCAATCTTGCGATCTTTGAGTTTCAATCTTGCGATCTTTGAGTTTCAATCTTGCGATCTTTGAGTTTCAATCTTGCGATCTTTGAGTTTCAATCTTGCGATCTTTGAGTTTCAATCTTGCGATCTTTGAGTTTCAATCTTGCGATCTTTGAGTTTCAATCTTGCGATCTTTGAGTTTCAATCTTGCGATCTTTGAGTTTCAATCTTGCGATCTTTGAGTTTCAATCTTGCGATCTTTGAGTTTCAATCTTGCGATCTTTGAGTTTCAATCTTGCGATCTTTGAGTTTCAATCTTGCGATCTTTGAGTTTCAATCTTGCGATCTTTGAGTTTCAATCTTGCGATCTTTGAGTTTCAATCTTGCGATCTTTGAGTTTCAATCTTGCGATCTTTGAGTTTCAATCTTGCGATCTTTGAGTTTCAATCTTGCGATCTTTGAGTTTCAATCTTGCGATCTTTGAGTTTCAATCTTGCGATCTTTGAGTTTCAATCTTGCGATCTTTGAGTTTCAATCTTGCGATCTTTGAGTTTAATCTTGCGATCTTTGAGTTTCAATCTTGCGATCTTTGAGTTTCAATCTTGCGATCTTTGAGTTTCAATCTTGCGATCTTTGAGTTTCAATCTTGCGATCTTTGAGTTTCAATCTTGCGATCTTTGAGTTTCAATCTTGCGATCTTTGAGTTTCAATCTTGCGATCTTTGAGTTTCAATCTTGCGATCTTTGAGTTTCAATCTTGCGATCTTTGAGTTTCAATCTTGCGATCTTTGAGTTTCAATCTTGCGATCTTTGAGTTTCAATCTTGCGATCTTTGAGTTTCAATCTTGCGATCTTTGAGTTTCAATCTTGCGATCTTTGAGTTTCAATCTTGCGATCTTTGAGTTTCAATCTTGCGATCTTTGAGTTTCAATCTTGCGATCTTTGAGTTTCAATCTTGCGATCTTTGAGTTTCAATCTTGCGATCTTTGAGTTTCAATCTTGCGATCTTTGAGTTTCAATCTTGCGATCTTTGAGTTTCAATCTTGCAATCTTTGAGTTTCAATCTTGCGATCTTTGAGTTTCAATCTTGCGATCTTTGAGTTTCAATCTTGCGATCTTTGAGTTTCAATCTTGCGATCTTTGAGTTTCAATCTTGCGATCTTTGAGTTTCAATCTTGCGATCTTTGAGTTTCAATCTTGCGATCTTTGAGTTTCAATCTTGCGATCTTTGAGTTTCAATCTTGCGATCTTTGAGTTTCAATCTTGCGATCTTTGAGTTTCAATCTTGCGATCTTTGAGTTTCAATCTTGCGATCTTTGAGTTTCAATCTTGCTATCTTTGAGTTTCAATCTTGCGATCTTTGAGTTTCAATCTTGCGATCTTTGAGTTTCAATCTTGCGATCTTTGAGTTTCAATCTTGCGATCTTTGAGTTTCAATCTTGCGATCTTTGAGTTTCAATCTTGCGATCTTTGAGTTTCAATCTTGCGATCTTTGAGTTTCAATCTTGCGATCTTTGAGTTTCAATCTTGCGATCTTTGAGTTTCAATCTTGCGATCTTTGAGTTTCAATCTTGCGATCTTAGAGTTTCAATCTTGCGATCTTTGAGTTTCAATCTTGCGATCTTTGAGTTTCAATCTTGCGATCTTTGAGTTTCAATCTTGCGATCTTTGAGTTTCAATCTTGCGATCTTTGAGTTTCAATCTTGCGATCTTTGAGTTTCAATCTTGCTATCTTTGAGTTTAAATCTTTCGATTTTTGAGTTTCAATCTTGCGATCTTTGAGTTTCAATCCTGCATTCTTTGAGTTTCAATATTGCCATCTTTGAGTTTCAATTTTGCGATCTTTGAGTTTTAAACTTGCGATCTTTGTAGTTCAATCTTGCTATCTTTGAGTTTTAATCTTACCATCTTTGAGTTTCAATCTTGCGATCTTTGAGTTTCAATCTTGCAATCTCTAAAATTCAATCTTGCGATCTTTGAGTTTTAATCTTGCGATATTTGAGTTTTAATCTTGTGATCTTTTGGTTTCAATCTTGCGATCTTTGAGTTTCAATCTTGCGATCTTTGAGTTTCAATCCTGCATTCCTTGAGTTTCAATTTTGCGATATTTTAGTTTCATTCTTGCAATCTTTGGGTTTTATTCTTGCGATCTTTGAGTTTCAATCATGCGATCTTTGAGTTTAATCTTGCAATCTTTGAGTTTAATTCTTGCGATCTTTGAGTTTCAATCTTGCGATCTTTGAGTTTCAATCTTGCCATCTTTGAGTTTTATTCTTGCGAATTGAGTTTAAATCTTGCCATCTTTGAGTTTTATTCTTGCGATCTTTGAGTTTCAATCTTGCGATCTTTGAATTTCAATCTTGCCATCTATGATTTTAAATCTTGCGATCTTTGAGTTTCAATCTTGCGATCTTTTAATTTCAAACTTGCTATCTTTGAATTTCAATCTTACAATCTTCAAGTTTCAATCTTGCGATCTTTGAAATTCAATCTTGCGATCTTTGAGTTTCAATCTTGTGATCTTTGAGTTTCAATCTTGCGATCTTTGAGTTTCAATCTTGCGATCTTTGAGTTTTATTCTTGCGATCTTTGAGTTTCAATCTTGCGATCATTGAGTTTGAATCTTGCGATCTTTGAGTTTCAATCATGCGATCTTTGAGTTTCAATCTTGCAATCTTTGAGTTTAATTCTTGCGATATTGAGATTCAATCTTGCGATCTTTGAGTTTCAATCTTGCCATCTTTGAGTTTTAATCTTGGGAATTGAGTTTAAATCTTGCCATCTTTGAGTTTTATTCTTGCTATCTTTGAATTTCAATCTTGCGATCTTCGAGTTTCAATCTTGCAATCTTTGAGTTTCAATCTTGCGATCTTTGAGTTTCAATCTTGCGATCTTTGAGTTTCAATCTTGCGAACTTTGAGTTTTAATCTTGCGATCTTTGAGTTTCAATCTTGCGATCCTTGAGTTTCAATCGTTCGATCTTTGAGTTTTAATCTTGCGATCTTTGAGTTTTAATCTTGCAATCTTTAAGTTTCAATCTTGCAATCTTTGAGATTCAATCTTGCTATCTTTGAGTTTGAATCTTGCAATCTTTGAGTTTCAATCTTCCATTTTTGAGTTTCAATCTTGCGATCTTTGAGTTTCAATTTTGCGATCTTTGAGTTTCAATCTTACGATCTTTGAGTTTCAATCTTGCGATCTTTAAGTTTCAATCTTGCAATCTTTGAGTTTCAATCTTGCGATCTTTGAGTTTCAATCGTTCGATCTTTGAGTTTCAATCTTGCGATCTTTGAATTTCAATCTTGAGATCTTAGAGTTTCAATCTTGCGATTTTTGAGTTTCAATCATGCGATCTTTGAGTTTCAAACTTGCTATCTTTGAGTATCAATCTTGTGATCTTTGAGTTTCAATCTTGCGATCTTTGAGTTTCAATCTTGCAATCTCTAAATTTAAATCTTGCGATCTTTGAGTTTTAATCTTGCGATATTTGAGTTTAATCTTGTTATCTTTTGGTTTCAATCTTGCGATCTTTGAGTTCTAATCTTGCGATCTTTGAGTTTCAATCTTGCTATCTTTAAGTTTTAATCTTGCGATCTTTGAGTATTATTCTTGCGATCTTTGAATTTCAATCTTGCGATCTTCGAGTTTCAATCTTGCGATCTTTGAGTTTCAATCTTTCGATCTTTGAGTTTCAATCTTGTGATCTTTGAGTTTCAATCTTGCGATCTTTGAGTTTTAATCTTGCGATCTTTGAGTTTCAATCTTGCGATCTTTGAGTTTCAATCTTGCTATCTTTAAGTTTCAATCTTGCGATCTTTGAGTTTCAATCTTACGATTTTTGAGTTTCAATCTTGCGATCTTTGAGTTTGAATCTTGCGATCTTTGAGTTTCAATCTTGCGATCTTTGAGTTTCAATCTTGCGATCTTTGAGTTTCAATCTTGCGATCTTTGAGTTTTAATCTTGCGATCTTTGAGTTTCAATCTTGCGATCTTTGAGTTTCAATCTTGCGATCCTTGAGTTTCAATCGTTCGATCTTTGAGTTTTAATCTTGCGATCTTTGAGTTTCAATCTTGCAATCTTTAAGTTTCAATCTTGCAATCTTTGAGATTCTATCTTGCTATCTTTGAGTTTGAATCTTGCAATCTTTGAGTTTCAATCTTCCATTTTTAGTTTCAATCTTGCGATCTTTGAGTTTCAATTTTGCGATCTTTGAGTTTCAATCTTACGATCTTTGAGTTTCAATCTTGCGATCTTTGAGTTTCAATCTTGCAATCTTTGAGTTTCAATCTTGCGATCTTTGAGTTTCAATCGTTCGATCTTTGAGTTTCAATCTTGCGATCTTTGAATTTCAATCTTGAGATCTTTGAGTTTCAATCTTGCGATTTTTGAGTTTCAATCATGCGATCTTTGAGTTTCAAACTTGCTATCTTTGAGTTTCAATTTTGCTATCTTTGAGTTTAAATCTTGCGATCTTTGAGTTTCAATCTTGCAATCTTTGATTTTAAATCTTACGATCCTTGAGTTTCAGTCTTGCGATCTTTGAGTTTCAATTTTGCCATCTTTGAGTTTCAATTTTGCGATCTTTGAGTTTTAAACTTGCGATCTTTGTGGTTCAATCTTGCGATCTTTGAGTTTCAATCTTGCTATCTTTAAGATTTAATCTTGCGATCTTTGAGTATTAATCTTGCGATCTTTGAGTTTCAATCTTGCGATCTTTGAGTTTCAAACTTGCTATCTTTGAATTTCAATCTTACAATCTTCAAGTTTCAATCTTGCGATCTTTGAAATTCAATCTTGCGATCTTTGAGTTTCAATCTTGCGATCTTTGAGTTTCAATCTTGCGATCTTTGAGTTTCAATCTTGCGATCTTTGAGTTTTATTCTTGCGATCTTTGAGTTTCAATCTTGCGATCATTGAGTTTGAATCTTGCGATCTTTGAGTTTCAATCTTGCGATCTTTGAGTTTCAATCTTGCAATCTTTGAGTTTAATTCTTGCGATATTGAGATTCAATCTTGCGATCTTTGAGTTTCAATCTTGCCATCTTTGAGTTTTAATCTTGGGAATTGAGTTTAAATCTTGCCATCTTTGAGTTTTATTCTTGCTATCTTTGAATTTCAATCTTGCGATCTTCGAGTTTCAATCTTGCAATCTTTGAGTTTCAATCTTGCGATCTTTGAGTTTCAATCTTACGATCTTTGAGTTTCAATCTTGCGAACTTTGAGTTTTAATCTTGCGATCTTTGAGTTTCAATCTTGCGATCCTTGAGTTTCAATCGTTCGATCTTTAAGTTTTAATCTTGCGATCTTTGAGTTTTAATCTTGCAATCTTTAAGTTTCAATCTTGCAATCTTTGAGATTCAATCTTGCTATCTTTGAGTTTGAATCTTGCAATCTTTGAGTTTCAATCTTCCATTTTTTGAGTTTCAATCTTGCGATCTTTGAGTTTCAATTTTGCGATCTTTGAGTTTCAATCTTGCAATCTTTGAGTTTCAATCTTGCGATCTTTGAGTTTCAATCTTGCGATCTTTGAGTTTCAATCTTGCGATCTTTGAGTTTCAATCTTTCGATCTTTGAGTTTCAATCTTGCGATCTTTGAGTTTCAATCTTGCAGATCTTTGAGTTTCAATCTTGCGATCTTTGAGTTTCAATCTTGCGATCTTTGAGTTTCAATCTTGCGATCTTTGAGTTTCAATCTTGAGATCTTTGAGTTTCAATCTTGCGATCTTTGAGTTTCAATCTTGCGATCTTTGAGTTTCAATCTTGCGATCTTTGAGTTTAAATCTTGCGATCTTTGAGTTTCAATCTTGCGATCTTTGAGTTTCAATCTTGCGATCTTTAAGTTTAAATCTTGCGATCTTTGAGTTTCAATCTTGCGATCTTTGAGTTTAATTCTTGCGATCTTTGAGTTTCAATCTTGCGATCTTTGAGTTTCAATCTTGCGATCTTTGAGTTTCAATCTTGCGATCTTTGAGTTTCAATCTTGCGATCTTTGAGTTTCAATCTTGCGATCTTTGAGTTTCAATCTTGCTATCTTTAAGTTTCAATCTTGCGATCTTTGAGTTTCAATCTTGCGATTTTTGAGTTTCAATCTTGCGATCTTTGAGTTTCAATCTTGCGATCTTTGAGTTTCAATCTTGCGATCTTTGAGTTTCAATCTTGCGATCTTTGAGTTTCAATCTTGCGATCTTTGAGTTTCAATCTTGCGATCTTTGAGTTTCAATCTTGCGATCTTTGAGTTTCAATCTTGCGATCTTTGAGTTTCAATCTTTCGATCTTTGAGTTTCAATCTTGCGATCTTTGAGTTTCAATCTTGCGATCTTTGAGTTTCAATCTTGCGATCTTTGAGTTTCAATCTTGCGATCTTTGAGTTTCAATCTTGCTATCTTTGAGTTTCAATCTTGCGATCTTTGAGTTTCAATCTTGCGATCTTTGAGTTTCAATCTTGCGATCTTTGAGTTTCAATCTTGCGATCTTTGAGTTTCAATCTTGCGATCTTTGAGTTTCAATCTTGCAATCTTTGAGTTTCAATCTTGCGATCTTTGAGTTTCAATCGTTCGATCTTTGAGTTTCAATCTTGCGATCTTTGAGTTTCAATCTTGCGATCTTTGAGTTTCAATCTTGCGATCTTTGAGTTTCAATCTTGCGATCTTTGAGTTTCAATCTTGCTATCTTTGAGTTTCAATCTTGCTATCTTTGAGTTTAAATCTTGCGATCTTTGAGTTTCAATCTTGCAATCTTTGAGTTTAAATCTTACGATCTTTGAGTTTCAATCTTGCGATCTTTGAGTTTCAATCTTGCCATCTTTGAGTTTCAATCTTGCGATCTTTGAGTTTCAATCTTGCGATCTTTGAGTTTCAATCTTGCGATCTTTGAGTTTCAATCTTGCTATCTTTGAGTTTCAATCTTGCGATCTTTGAGTTTCAATCTTGCGATCTTTGAGTTTCAATCTTGCGATCTTTGAGTTTCAATCTTGCGATTTTTGAGTTTCAATCTTGCGATCTTTGAGTTTCAATCTTGCGATCTTTGAGTTTCAATCTTGCTATCTTTGAGTTTCAATCTTGCGATCTTTGAGTTTCAATCTTGCGATCTTTGAGTTTCAATCTTGCGATCTTTGAGTTTCAATCTTGCGATCTTTGAGTTTCAATCTTGCCATCTTTGAGTTTCAATTTTGCGATCTTTGAGTTTTAAACTTGCGATCTTTGTGGTTCAATCTTGCTATCTTTGAGTTTCAATCTTGCGATCTTTGAGTTTCAATCTTGCGATCTTTGAGTTTCAATCTTGCGATCTTTGAGTTTCAATCTTGCGATCTTTGAGTTTCAATCTTGCGATATTTGAGTTTCAATCTTGCGATCTTTGAGTTTCAATCTTGCGATCTTTGAGTTTCAATCTTGCGATCTTTGAGTTTCAATCTTGCTATCTTTGAGTTTCAATCTTGCGATCTTTGAGTTTCAATCTTGCGATCTTTGAGTTTCAATCTTGCGATCTTTGAGTTTCAATCTTGCGATCTTTGAGTTTCAATCTTGCGATCTTTGAGTTTTAATCTTGCGATCTTTGAGTTTCAATCTTGCGATCTTTGAGTTTTAATCTTGCGATCTTTGAGTTTCAATCTTGCGATCTTTGAGTTTCAATCTTGCGATCTTTGAGTTTCAATCTTGCGATCTTTGAGTTTCAATCTTGCGATCTTTGAGTTTTAATCTTGCGATCTTTGAGTTTCAATCTTGCGATCTTTCAGTTTAAATCTTGCGATCTTTGAGTTTCAATCTTGCAATCTTGAGTTTCAATCTTGCGATCTTTGAGTTTCAATCTTGCGATCTTTGAGTTTCAATCTTGCGATCTTTGAGTTTCAATCTTGCGATCTTTGAGTTTCAATCTTGCGATCTTTGAGTTTAATTCTTGCGATCTTTGAGTTTCAATCTTGCGATCTTTGAGTTTCAATCTTGCGATCTTTGAGTTTCAATCTTGCGATCTTTGAGTTTCAATCTTGCGATCTTTGAGTTTAATTCTTGCGATCTTTGAGTTTCAATCTTGCGATCTTTGAGTTTCAATCTTGCCATCTTTGAGTTTTAATCTTGCGATCTTTGAGTTTCAATCTTGCGATCTTTGAGTTTCAATCTTGCTATCTTTGAATTTCAATCTTGCGATCTTCGAGTTTCAATCTTGCGATCTTTGAGTTTCAATCTTGCGATCTTTGAGTTTCAATCTTGCGATCTTTGAGTTTCAATCTTGCTATCTTTGAGTTTCAATCTTGCTATCTTTGAGTTTAAATCTTGCGATCTTTGAGTTTCAATCTTGCGATCTTTGAGTTTCAATCTTGCGATCTTTGAGTTTCAGTCTTGCGATCTTTGAGTTTCAATCTTGCCATCTTTGAGTTTCAATTTTGCGATCTTTGAGTTTTAAACTTGCGATCTTTGTGGTTCAATCTTGCTATCTTTGAGTTTTCAATCTTGCGATCTTTGAGTTTCAATCTTGCGATCTTTGAGTTTCAATCTTGCAATCTCTAAATTTCAATCTTGCGATCTTTGAGTTTTAATCTTGCGATATTTGAGTTTTAATCTTGTGATCTTTTGGTTTCAATCTTGCGATCTTTGAGTTTCAATCTTGCGATCTTTGAGTTTCAATCTTGCTATCTTTGAGTTTCAATCTTGCGATCTTTGAGTTTCATTCTTGCGATCTTTGAGTTTCAATCTTGCGATCTTTGAGTTTCAATCTTGCGATCTTTGAGTTTCAATCTTGCGATCTTTGAGTTTCAATCTTGCGATCTTTGAGTTTCAATCTTGCGATCTTTGAGTTTCAATCTTGCTATCTTTGAGTTTTAATCTTGCGATCTTTGAGTTTCAATCTTGCGATCTTTGAGTTTCAATCTTGCGATCTTTGAGTTTCAATCTTGTGATCTTTGAGTTTCAATCTTGCGATCTTTGAGTTTCAATCTTGCGATCTTTGAGTTTCAATCTTGCGATCTTTGAGTTTCAATCTTGCTATCTTTGAGTTTCAATCTTGCAATCTCTAAATTTCAATCTTGCGATCTTTGAGTTTTAATCTTGCGATATTTGAGTTTTAATCTTGTGATCTTTTGGTTTCAATCTTGCGATCTTTGAGTTTTAATCTTGCGATCTTTGAGTTTCAATCCTGCATTCTTTGAGTTTCAATCTTGCGATCTTTTAGTTTCATTCTTGTGATCTTTGTGTTTCATTCTTGCGATCTTTGAGTTTCAATCTTGCGATCTTTGAGTTTAAATCTTGCGATCTTTGAGTTTCAATCAAGCGGTCTTTGAGTTTTAAACTTGCGAATTGAGTTTAAATCTTGCCATCTTTAAGTTTTATTCTTGCGATCTTTGAGTTTCAATCTTGCGATCTTTGAATTTCAATCTTGCCATCTATGAGTTTAAATCTTGCGATCTTTGAGTTTCAATCATGCGATCTTTGAGTTTCAATCTTGCGATCTTTTAGTTTCAAACTTGCTATCTTTGAATTTCAATCTTGCAATCTTCGAGTTTCAATCTTGCGATCTTTGAGTTTCAATCTTGCAATCTTTGAGTTTCAATCTTGTGATCTTTGAGTTTCAATCTTGCGATCATTGAGTTACAATCTTGCGATCTTTGAGTTTCAATCTTGCGATCTTTGAGTTTCAATCTTGCTATCTTTTAGTTTCAATCTTGCGATCTTTGAGTTTCAATCTTGCGATCTTTGAGTTTCAATCTTGCAATCTTTGAGTTTCAATCTTGCAATCTTTGAGTTTCAATATTGCCATCTTTGAGTTTCAATTTTGCGATCTTTGAGTTTTAAACTTGCGATCTTTGTAGTTCAATCTTGCTATCTTTGAGTTTTAATCTTACGATCTTTGAGTTTCAATCTTGCGATCTTTGAGTTTCAATCTTGCAATCTCTAAATTTCAATCTTGCGATCTTTGAGTTTTAATCCTGCGATATTTGAGTTTTAATCTTGTGACCTTTGAGTTTTAATCTTGCGATCTTTGAATTTCAATCTTGCGATCTTTGAGTTTCAATCTTGCGATCCTTGAGTTTCAATCGTTCGATCTTTGAGTTTTAATCTTGCGATCTTTGAGTTTCAATCTTGCAATCTTTAAGTTTCAATCTTGCAATCTTTGAGATTCTATCTTGCTATCTTTAAGTTTTAATCTTGCGATCTTTGAGTTTTAATCTTGCGATCTTTGAGTTTCAATCTTGCGATCTTTGAGTTTCAATCTTGCGATCTTTGATTTTCAATCTTGCGATCTTTGAGTTTCAATCTTGCGATCTTTGAGTTTCAATCTTGCTATCTTTGAGTTTCAATCTTGTTATCTTTGAGTTTAAATCTTGCGATCTTTGAGTTTCAATCTTGCGATCTTTGAGTTTCAATCCTGCATTCTTTGAGTTTCAGTCTTATGATCTTTGAGTTTCAATCATGCCAACTTTGAGTTTCAATTTTGCGATCTTTGAGTTTTAAACTTGCGATCTTTGTGGTTCAATCTTGCTATCTTTGAGTTTTAATCTTGCGATCTTTGAGTTTCAATCTTGCGATCTTTGAGTTTCAATCTTGCAATCTCTAAATTTCAATCTTGCGATCTTTGAGTTTTAATCTTGCGATATTTGAGTTTTAATCTTGTGATCTTTTGGTTTCAATCTTGCGATCTTTGAGTTTCAATATTGCGATCTTTGAGTTTCAATCCTGCATTCTTTGAGTTTCAATCTTGCGATCTTTTAGTTTCATTCTTGTGATCTTTGTGTTTCATTCTTGCGATCTTTGAGTTTCAATCTTGCGATCTTTGAGTTTAAATCTTGCGATCTTTGAGTTTCAATCACGCGGTCTTTGAGTTTTAAACTTGCGAATTGAGTTTAAATCTTGCCATCTTTAAGTTTTATTCTTGCGATCTTTGAGTTTCAATCTTGCGATCTTTGAATTTCAATCTTGCCATCTATAAGTTTAAATCTTGCGATCTTTGAGTTTCAATCATGCGATCTTTGAGTTTCAATCTTGCGATCTTTTAGTTTCAAACTTGCTATCTTTGAATTTCAATCTTGCAATCTTCGAGTTTCAATCTTGCGATCTTTGAGTTTCAATCTTGCAATCTTTGAGTTTCAATCTTGTGATCTTTGAGTTTCAATCTTGCGATCATTGAGTTTCAATCTTGCCATCTTTGAGTTTCAATCTTGCGATCTTTGAGTTTTAATCTTGCTATCTTTAAGTTTCAATCTTGCGATCTTTGAGTTTCAATCTTGCGATCTTTGAGTTTCAATCTTGCAATCTTTGAGTTTCAATCTTGCAATCTTTGAGTTTCAATATTGCCATCTTTGAGTTTCAATTTTGTGATCTTTGAGTTTTAAACTTGCGATCTTTGTAGTTCAATCTTGCTATCTTTGAGTTTTAATCTTACGATCTTTGAGTTTCAATCTTGCGATCTTTGAGTTTCAATCTTGCAATCTCTAAATTTCAATCTTGCGATCTTTGAGTTTTAATCCTGCGATATTTGAGTTTTAATCTTGTGATCTTTGAGTTTTAATCTTGCGATCTTTGAATTTCAATCTTGCGATCTTTGAGTTTCAATCTTGCGATCCTTGAGTTTCAATCGTTCGATCTTTGAGTTTTAATCTTGCGATCTTTGAGTTTCAATCTTGCAATCTTTAAGTTTCAATCTTGCAATCTTTGAGATTCTATCTTGCTATCTTTGAGTTTTAATCTTGCAATCTTTGAGTTTCAATCTTCCATTTTTAGTTTCAATCTTGCGATCTTTGAGTTTCAATTTTGCGATCTTTGAGTTTCAATCTTACGATCTTTGAGTTTCAATCTTGCAATCTTTGAGTTTCAATCTTGCAATCTTTGAGTTTCAATCTTGCGATCTTTGAGTTTCAATCGTTCGATCTTTGAGTTTCAATCTTGCGATCTTTGAATTTCAATCTTGAGATCTTTGAGTTTCAATCTTGCGATTTTTGAGTTTCAATCATGCGATCTTTGAGTTTCAAACTTGCTATTTTTGAGTTTCAATTTTGCTATCTTTGAGTTTAAATCTTGCGATCTTTGAGTTTCAATCTTGCAATCTTTGATTTTAAATCTTACGATCCTTGAGTTTCAGTCTTGCGATCTTTGAGTTTCAATCTTGCCATCTTTGAGTTTCAATTTTGCGATCTTTGAGTTTTAAACTTGCGATCTTTGTGGTTCAATCTTGCGATCTTTGAGTTTCAATCTTGCTATCTTTAAGTTTTAATCTTGCGATCTTTGAGTATTAATCTTGCGATCTTTGAGTTTCAATCTTGAGATCTTTGAGTTTCAATCTTGCGATTTTTGAGTTTCAATCATGCGATCTTTGAGTTTCAAACTTGCTATCTTTGAGTTTCAATTTTGCTATCTTTGAGTTTAAATCTTGCGATCTTTGAGTTTCAATCTTGCAATCTTTGGTTTTAAATCTTACGATCCTTGAGTTTCAGTCTTGCGATCTTTGAGTTTCAATCTTGCCATCTTTGAGTTTCAATTTTGCGATCTTTGAGTTTTAAACTTGCGATCTTTGTGGTTCAATCTTGCGATCTTTGAGTTTCAATCTTGCTATCTTTAAGTTTTAATCTTGCGATCTTTGAGTATTAATCTTGCGATCTTTGAGTTTCAATCTTGCGATCTTTGAGTTTCAATCTTGCGATTTTTGAGTTTCAATCTTGCAATCTTTGAGTGTCAATCTTGCGATCTTTGAGTTTCAATCTTGCTATCTTTGAGTTTCAATCTTGCTATCTTTGAGTTTAAATCTTGCGATTCTTAAGTTTCAATCTTGCGATCTTTGAGTTTCAATCCTGCATTCTTTGAGTTTCAATCTTGCCATCTTTGAGTTTCAATTTTGCGATCTTTGAGTTTTAAACTTGCGATCTTTGTGGTTCAATCTTGCTATCTTTGAGTTTTAATCTTACGATCTTTGAGTTTCAATCTTGCGATCTTTGAGTTTCAATCTTGCAATCTCTAAATTTCAATCTTGCGATCTTTGAGTTTTAATCTTGCGATATTTGAGTTTTAATCTTGTGATCTTTTGGTTTCAATCTTGCGATCTTTGAGTTTTAATCTTGCGATCTTTGAGTTTCAATCCTGCATTCCTTGAGTTTCAATTTTGCGATCTTTTAGTTTCATTCTTGCAATCTTTGGGTTTCATTCTTGCGATCTTTGAGTTTCAATCATGCGATCCTTGAGTTTGAATCTTGCAATCTTTGAGTTTAATTCTTGCGATCTTTGAGTTTTAATCTTGCGATCTTTGAGTTTCAATCTTGCCATCTTTGAGTTTTATTCTTGCGAATTGAGTTTTAATCTTGCCATCTTTGAGTTTTATTCTTGCGATCTTTGAGTTTCAATCTTGCGATCTTTGAATTTCAATCTTGCCATCTATGATTTTAAATCTTGCGATCTTTGAGTTTCAATCTTGCGATCTTTTAATTTCAAACTTGCTATCTTTGAATTTCAATCTTACAATCTTCAAGTTTCAATCTTGCGATCTTTGAGTTTCAATCTTGCGATCTTTGAGTTTCAATCTTGTGATCTTTGAGTTTCAATCTTGCGATCTTTGAGTTTCAATCTTGCGATCTTTGAGTTTTATTCTTGCGATCTTTGAGTTTCAATCTTGCGATCTTTGAGTTTGAATCTTGCGATCTTTGAGTTTCAATCATGCGATCTTTGAGTTTCAATCTTGCGATCTTTGAGTTTAATTCTTGCGATTTTTGAGTTTCAATCTTGCGATCTTTGAGTTTCAATCTTGCCATCTTTGAGTTTTAATCTTGCGAATTGAGTTTAAATCTTGCCATCTTTGAGTTTTATTCTTGCTATCTTTGAATTTCAATCTTGCGATCTTCGAGTTTCAATTTTGCGATCTTTGAGTTTCAATCTTGCGATTTTTGAGTTTCAATCATGCGATCTTTGAGTTTCAAACTTGCTATCTTTGAGTTTCAATCTTGCTATCTTTGACTTTAAATCTTGCGATCTTTGAGTTTCAATCTTGCAATCTTTGATTTTAAATCTTACGATCTTTGAGTTTAAGTCTTGCGATCTTTGAGTTTTAATCTTGCCATCTCTGAGTTTCAATTTTGCGATCTTTGAGTTTTAAACTTGCGATCTTTGTGGTTCAATCTTGCTATCTTTGAGTTTCAATCTTGCGATCTTTGAGTTTTAATCTTGCGATCTTTGAGTTTCAATCTTGCAATCTCTAAATTTCAATCTTGCGATCTTTGAGTTTTAATCTTGCGATATTTGAGTTTTAGTCTTGTGATCTTTTGGTTTCAATCTTGCGATCTTTGAGTTTCAATCTTGCGATCTTTGAGTTTCAATCTTGCTATCTTTAAGTTTTAATCTTGCGATCTTTGAGTTTTAATTTTGCGATCTTTGAGTTTCAATCTTGCGATCTTTGAGTTTCAATCTTGCGATCTTTGATTTTCAATCTTGCGATCTTTGAGTTTCAATCTTGCGATCTTTGAGTTTCAATCTTGCTATCTTTGAGTTTCAATCTTGTTATCTTTGAGTTTAAATCTTGCGATCTTTGAGTTTCAATCTTGCGATCTTTGAGTTTCAATCCTGCATTCTTTGAGTTTCAGTCTTATGATCTTTGAGTTTCAATCATGCCAACTTTGAGTTTCAATTTTGCGATCTTTGAGTTTTAAACTTGCGATCTTTGTGGTTCAATCTTGCTATCTTTGAGTTTTAATCTTGCGATCTTTGAGTTTCAATCTTGCGATCTTTGAGTTTCAATCTTGCAATCTCTAAATTTCAATCTTGCGATCTTTGAGTTTTAATCTTGCGATATTTGAGTTTTAATCTTGTGATCTTTTGGTTTCAATCTTGCGATCTTTGAGTTTCAATATTGCGATCTTTGAGTTTCAATCCTGCATTCTTTGAGTTTCAATCTTGCGATCTTTTAGTTTCATTCTTGTGATCTTTGTGTTTCATTCTTGCGATCTTTGAGTTTCAATCTTGCGATCTTTGAGTTTAAATCTTGCGATCTTTGAGTTTCAATCAAGCGGTCTTTGAGTTTTAAACTTGCGAATTGAGTTTAAATCTTGCCATCTTTAAGTTTTATTCTTGCGATCTTTGAGTTTCAATCTTGCGATCTTTGAATTTCAATCTTGCCATCTATAAGTTTAAATCTTGCGATCTTTGAGTTTCAATCATGCGATCTTTGAGTTTCAATCTTGCGATCTTTTAGTTTCAAACTTGCTATCTTTGAATTTCAATCTTGCAATCTTCGAGTTTCAATCTTGCGATCTTTGAGTTTCAATCTTGCAATCTTTGAGTTTCAATCTTGTGATCTTTGAGTTTCAATCTTGCGATCATTGAGTTACAATCTTGCGATCTTTGAGTTTCAATCTTGCGATCTTTGAGTTTCAATCTTGCTATCTTTAAGTTTCAATCTTGCGATCTTTGAGTTTCAATCTTGCGATCTTTGAGTTTCAATCTTGCAATCTTTGAGTTTCAATCTTGCAATCTTTGAGTTTCAATATTGCCATCTTTGAGTTTCAATTTTGCGATCTTTGAGTTTTAAACTTGCGATCTTTGTAGTTCAATCTTGCTATCTTTGAGTTTTAATCTTACGATCTTTGAGTTTCAATCTTGCGATCTTTGAGTTTCAATCTTGCAATCTCTAAATTTCAATCTTGCGATCTTTGAGTTTTAATCCTGCGATATTTGAGTTTTAATCTTGTGACCTTTGAGTTTATCTTGCGATCTTTGAATTTCAATCTTGCGATCTTTGAGTTTTAATCTTGCGATCTTTGAGTTTCAATCTTGCGATCTTTGAGTTTCAATCTTGCGATCTTTGATTTTCAATCTTGCGATCTTTGAGTTTCAATCTTGCGATCTTTGAGTTTCAATCTTGCTATCTTTGAGTTTCAATCTTGTTATCTTTGAGTTTAAATCTTGCGATCTTTGAGTTTCAATCTTGCGATCTTTGAGTTTTAATCCTGCATTCTTTGAGTTTCAGTCTTATGATCTTTGAGTTTCAATCATGCCAACTTTGAGTTTCAATTTTGCGATCTTTGAGTTTTAAACTTGCGATCTTTGTGGTTCAATCTTGCTATCTTTGAGTTTTAATCTTGCGATCTTTGAGTTTCAATCTTGCGATCTTTGAGTTTCAATCTTGCAATCTCTAAATTTCAATCTTGCGATCTTTGAGTTTTAATCTTGCGATATTTGAGTTTTAATCTTGTGATCTTTTGGTTTCAATCTTGCGATCTTTGAGTTTCAATCTTGCGATCTTTGAGTTTCAATCCTGCATTCTTTGAGTTTCAATCTTGCGATCTTTTAGTTTCATTCTTGTGATCTTTGTGTTTCATTCTTGCGATCTTTGAGTTTCAATCTTGCGATCTTTGAGTTTAAATCTTGCGATCTTTGAGTTTCAATCAAGCGGTCTTTGAGTTTTAAACTTGCGAATTGAGTTTAAATCTTGCCATCTTTAAGTTTTATTCTTGCGATCTTTGAGTTTCAATCTTGCGATCTTTGAATTTCAATCTTGCCATCTATAAGTTTAAATCTTGCGATCTTTGAGTTTCAATCATGCGATCTTTGAGTTTCAATCTTGCGATCTTTTAGTTTCAAACTTGCTATCTTTGAATTTCAATCTTGCAATCTTCGAGTTTCAATCTTGCGATCTTTGAGTTTCAATCTTGCAATCTTTGAGTTTCAATCTTGTGATCTTTGAGTTTCAATCTTGCGATCATTGAGTTTCAATCTTGCCATCTTTGAGTTTCAATCTTGCGATCTTTGAGTTTTAATCTTGCTATCTTTAAGTTTCAATCTTGCGATCTTTGAGTTTCAATCTTGCGATCTTTGAGTTTCAATCTTGCAATCTTTGAGTTTCAATCTTGCAATCTTTGAGTTTCAATATTGCAATCTTTGAGTTTCAATTTTGTGATCTTTGAGTTTTAAACTTGCGATCTTTGTAGTTCAATCTTGCTATCTTTGAGTTTTAATCTTACGATCTTTGAGTTTCAATCTTGCGATCTTTGAGTTTCAATCTTGCAATCTCTAAATTTCAATCTTGCGATCTTTGAGTTTTAATCCTGCGATATTTGAGTTTTAATCTTGTGATCTTTGAGTTTTAATCTTGCGATCTTTGAATTTCAATCTTGCGATCTTTGAGTTTCAATCTTGCGATCCTTGAGTTTCAATCGTTCGATCTTTGAGTTTTAATCTTGCGATCTTTGAGTTTCAATCTTGCAATCTTTAAGTTTCAATCTTGCGATCTTTGAGTTTCAATCTTGCGATCTTTGAGTTTTAATCTTGCAATCTTTGAGTTTCAATCTTGCGATCTTTGAGTTTCAATCTTGCGATCTTTGAGTTTCAATCTTGCGATCTTTGAGTTTCAATCTTGCGATCTTTGAGTTTCAATCTTGCGATCTTTGAGTTTCAATCTTGCAATCTTTGAGTTTCAATCTTGCGATCTTTGAGTTTCAATCTTGCGATCTTTGAGTTTCAATCTTGCGATCTTTGAGTTTCAATCTTGCGATCTTTGAGTTTCAATCTTGCGATCTTTGAGTTTCAATCTTGCGATCTTTGAGTTTCAATCTTGCGATCTTTGAGTTTCAATCTTGCGATCTTTGAGTTTCAATCTTGCGATCTTTGAGTTTCAATCTTGCGATCTTTGAGTTTTAATCTTGCGATCTTTGAGTTTCAATCTTGCGATCTTTGAGTTTCAATCTTGCGATCTTTGAGTTTCAATCTTGCGATCTTTGAGTTTCAATCTTGCGATCTTTGAGTTTCAATCTTGCTATCTTTGAGTTTCAATCTTGCTATCTTTGAGTTTCAATCTTGCGATCTTTGAGTTTCAATCTTGCGATCTTTGAGTTTCAATCTTGCGATCTTTGAGTTTCAATCTTGCGATCTTTGAGTTTCAATCTTGTGATCTTTGAGTTTCAATCTTGCCATCTTTGAGTTTCAATTTTGCGATCTTTGAGTTTTAAACTTGCGATCTTTGTGGTTCAATCTTGCTATCTTTGAGTTTTAATCTTGCGATCTTTGAGTTTCAATCTTGCGATCTTTGAGTTTCAATCTTGCAATCTCTAAATTTCAATCTTGCGATCTTTGAGTTTTAATCTTGCGATATTTGAGTTTTAATCTTGTGATCTTTTGGTTTCAATCTTGCGATCTTTGAGTTTCAATCTTGCGATCTTTGAGTTTCAATCCTGCATTCTTTGAGTTTCAATCTTGCGATCTTTTAGTTTCATTCTTGCGATCTTTGTGTTTCATTCTTGCGATCTTTGAGTTTCAATCTTGCGATCTTTGAGTTTAAATCTTGCGATCTTTGAGTTTCAATCAAGCGGTCTTTGAGTTTTAAACTTGCGAATTGAGTTTAAATCTTGCCATCTTTGAGTTTTATTCTTGCGATCTTTGAGTTTCAATCTTGCGATCTTTGAATTTCAATCTTGCCATCTATGAGTTTAAATCTTGCGATCTTTGAGTTTCAATCATGCGATCTTTGAGTTTCAATCTTGCGATCTTTTAGTTTCAAACTTGCTATCTTTGAATTTCAATCTTGCAATCTTCGAGTTTCAATCTTGCGATCTTTGAGTTTCAATCTTGCGATCTTTGAGTTTCAATCTTGTGATCTTTGAGTTTCAATCTTGCGATCATTGAGTTTCAATCTTGCGATCTTTGAGTTTCAATCTTGCGATCTTTGAGTTTCAATCTTGCTATCTTTAAGTTTCAATCTTGCGATCTTTGAGTTTCAATCTTGCGATCTTTGAGTTTCAATCTTGCAATCTTTGAGTTTCAATCTTGCAATCTTTGAGTTTCAATATTGCCATCTTTGAGTTTCAATTTTGCGATCTTTGAGTTTTAAACTTGCGATCTTTGTAGTTCAATCTTGCTATCTTTGAGTTTTAATCTTACGATCTTTGAGTTTCAATCTTGCGATCTTTGAGTTTCAATCTTGCAATCTCTAAATTTCAATCTTGCGATCTTTGAGTTTTAATCTTGCGATATTTGAGTTTTAATCTTGTGATCTTTGAGTTTTAATCTTGCGATCTTTGAATTTCAATCTTGCGATCTTTGAGTTTCAATCTTGCGATCCTTGAGTTTCAATCGTTCGATCTTTGAGTTTTAATCTTGCGATCTTTGAGTTTCAATCTTGCAATCTTTAAGTTTCAATCTTGCAATCTTTGAGATTCTATCTTGCTATCTTTGAGTTTGAATCTTGCAATCTTTGAGTTTCAATCTTCCATTTTTAGTTTCAATCTTGCGATCTTTGAGTTTCAATTTTGCGATCTTTGAGTTTCAATCTTACGATCTTTGAGTTTCAATCTTGCGATCTTTGAGTTTCAATCTTGCAATCTTTGAGTTTCAATCTTGCGATCTTTGAGTTTCAATCGTTCGATCTTTGAGTTTCAATCTTGCGATCTTTGAATTTCAATCTTGAGATCTTTGAGTTTCAATCTTGCGATTTTTGAGTTTCAATCATGCGATCTTTGAGTTTCAAACTTGCTATTTTTGAGTTTCAATTTTGCTATCTTTGAGTTTAAATCTTGCGATCTTTGAGTTTCAATCTTGCAATCTTTGATTTTAAATCTTACGATCCTTGAGTTTCAGTCTTGCGATCTTTGAGTTTCAATCTTGCCATCTTTGAGTTTCAATTTTGCGATCTTTGAGTTTTAAACTTGCGATCTTTGTGGTTCAATCTTGCGATCTTTGAGTTTCAATCTTGCTATCTTTAAGTTTTAATCTTGCGATCTTTGAGTATTAATCTTGCGATCTTTGAGTTTCAATCTTGCGATCTTTGAGTTTCAATCTTGCGATTTTTGAGTTTCAATCTTGCAATCTTTGAGTGTCAATCTTGCGATCTTTGAGTTTTAATCTTGCTATCTTTGAGTTTCAATCTTGCTATCTTTGAGTTTAAATCTTGCGATTTTTGAGTTTCAATCTTGCGATCTTTGAGTTTCAATCCTGCATTCTTTGAGTTTCAATATTGCCATCTTTGAGTTTCAATTTTGCGATCTTTGAGTTTTAAACTTGCGATCTTTGTAGTTCAATCTTGCTATCTTTGAGTATTAATCTTACGATCTTTGAGTTTCAATCTTGCGATCTTTGAGTTTCAATCTTGCAATCTCTAAATTTCAATCTTGCGATCTTTGAGTTTTAATCTTGCGATATTTGAGTTTTAATCTTGTGATCTTTTGGTTTCAATCTTGCGATCTTTGAGTTTCAATCTTGCGATCTTTGAGTTTCAATCTTGCTATCTTTAAGTTTTAATCTTGAAGATCTTTGAGTTTCAATCTTGCGATCATTGAGTTTCAATCTTGCGATCTTTGAGTTTCAATCTTGCGATCTTTGAGTTTCAATCCTGCATTCTTTGAGTTTCAGTCTTATGATCTTTGAGTTTCAATCATGCCAACTTTGAGTTTCAATTTTGCGATCTTTGAGTTTTAAACTTGCGATCTTTGTGGTTCAATCTTGCTATCTTTGAGTTTTTATCTTGCGATCTTTTAGTTTCAATCTTGCGATCTTTGAGTTTCAATCTTGCAATCTCTAAATTTCAATCTTGCGATCTTTGAGTTTTAATCTTGCGATATTTGAGTTTTAATCTTGTGATCTTTTGGTTTCAATCTTGCGATCTTTGGGTTTCAATCTTGCGATCTTTGAGTTTCAATCCTGCATTCTTTGAGTTTCAATCTTGCCATCTTTTAGTTTCATTCTTGCGATCTTTGTGTTTCATTCTTGCGATCTTTGAGTTTCAATCTTGCGATCTTTGAGTTTAAATCTTGCGATCTTTGAGTTTCAATCATGCGATCTTTGAGTTTTAATCTTGCGAATTGAGTTTAAATCTTGCCATCTTTGAGTTTTATTCTTGCGATCTTTGAGTTTCAATCTTGCGATCTTTGAGTTTCAATCTTGCGATCTTTGAGTTTCAATCTTGCGATCTTTGAGTTTCAATCTTGTGATCTTTGAGTTTTAATCTTGCGATCTTTGAGTTTCAATCTTGCGATCTTTGAGTTTTAATCTTGCTATCTTTGAGTTTCAATCTTGCGATCTTTGAGTTTCAATCTTGCGATCTTTGAGTTTCAATCTTGCGATCTTTGAGTTTCAATCTTGCGATCTTTGAGTTTCAATCTTGCGATCTTTGAGTTTCAATCTTGCGATCTTTGAGTTTCAATCTTGCGATCTTTGAGTTTTAATCTTGCGATCTTTGAGTTTCAATCTTGCGATCTTTGAGTTTCAATCTTGCGATCTTTGAGTTTCAATCTTGCGATCTTTGAGTGTCAATCTTGCGATCTTTGAGTTTTAATCTTGCTATCTTTGAGTTTCAATCTTGCTATCTTTGAGTTTAAATCTTGCGATTTTTGAGTTTCAATCTTGCGATCTTTGAGTTTCAATCCTGCATTCTTTGAGTTTCAATATTGCCATCTTTGAGTTATAATTTTGCGATCTTTGAGTTTTAAACTTGCGATCTTTGTAGTTCAATCTTGCTATCTTTGAGTATTAATCTTACGATCTTTGAGTTTCAATCTTGCGATCTTTGAGTTTCAATCTTGCAATCTCTAAATTTCAATCTTGCGATCTTTGAGTTTTAATCTTGCGATATTTGAGTTTTAATCTTGTGAAGTTTTGGTTTCAATCTTGCGATCTTTGAGTTTCAATCTTGCGATCTTTGAGTTTCAATCTTGCTATCTTTAAGTTTTAATCTTGAAGATCTTTGAGTTTCAATCTTGCGATCATTGAGTTTCAATCTTGCGATCTTTGAGTTTCAATCTTGCGATCTTTGAGTTTCAATCCTGCATTCTTTGAGTTTCAGTCTTATGATCTTTGAGTTTCAATCATGCCAACTTTGAGTTTCAATTTTGCGATCTTTGAGTTTTAAACTTGCGATCTTTGTGGTTCAATCTTGCTATCTTTGAGTTTTTATCTTGCGATCTTTGAGTTTCAATCTTGCGATCTTTGAGTTTCAATCTTGCAATCTCTAAATTTCAATCTTGCGATCTTTGAGTTTTAATCTTGCGATATTTGAGTTTTAATCTTGTGATCTTTTGGTTTCAATCTTGCGATCTTTGAGTTTCAATCTTGCGATCTTTGAGTTTCAATCCTGCATTCTTTGAGTTTCAATCTTGCCATCTTTTAGTTTCATTCTTGCGATCTTTGTGTTTCATTCTTGCGATCTTTGAGTTTCAATCTTGCGATCTTTGAGTTTAAATCTTGCGATCTTTGAGTTTCAATCATGCGATCTTTGAGTTTTAATCTTGCGAATTGAGTTTAAATCTTGCCATCTTTGAGTTTTATTCTTGCGATCTTTGAGTTTCAATCTTGCGATCTTTGAGTTTCAATCTTTCGATCTTTGAGTTTCAATCTTGTGATCTTTGAGTTTCAATCTTGCGATCTTTGAGTTTTAATCTTGCGATCTTTGAGTTTCAATCTTGCGATCTTTGAGTTTTAATCTTGCTATCTTTAAGTTTCAATCTTGCGATCTTTGAGTTTCAATCTTGCGATTTTTGAGTTTCAATCTTGCGATCTTTGAGATTCAATCTTGCGATCTTTGAGTTTCAATCTTGCGATCTTTGAGTTTCAATCTTGCGATCTTTGAGTTTCAATCTTGCGATCTTTGAGTTTTAATCTTGCGATCTTTGAGTTTCAATCTTGCGATCTTTGAGTTTCAATCTTGCGATCCTTGAGTTTCAATCGTTCGATCTTTGAGTTTTAATCTTGCGATCTTTGAGTTTCAATCTTGCAATCTTTAAGTTTCAATCTTGCAATCTTTGAGATTCTATCTTGCTATCTTTGAGTTTGAATCTTGCAATCTTTGAGTTTCAATCTTCCATTTTTAGTTTCAATCTTGCGATCTTTGAGTTTCAATTTTGCGATCTTTAAGTTTCAATTTTACGATCTTTGAGTTTCAATCTTGCGATCTTTGAGTTTCAATCTTGCAATCTTTGAGATTCAATCTTGCGATCTTTGAGTTTCAATCGTTCGATCTTTGAGTTTCAATCTTGCGATCTTTGAATTTCAATCTTGAGATCTTTGAGTTTCAATTTTGCGATTTTTGAGTTTCAATCATGCGATCTTTGAGTTTCAAACTTGCTATCTTTGAGTTTCAATTTTGCTATCTTTGAGTTTAAATCTTGCGATCTTTGAGTTTCAATCTTGCAATCTTTGATTTTAAATCTTACGATCCTTGAGTTTCAGTCTTGCGATCTTTGAGTTTCAATCTTGCCATCTTTGAGTTTCAATTTTGCGATCTTTGAGTTTTAAACTTTCGATCTTTGTGGTTCAATCTTGCGATCTTTGAGTTTCAATCTTGCTATCTTTAAGTTTTAATCTTGCGATCTTTGAGTATTAATCTTGCGATCTTTGTGTTTCAATCTTGCGATCTTTGAGTTTCAATCTTGCGATTTTTGAGTTTCAATCTTGAAATCTTTGAGTGTCAATCTTGCGATCTTTGAGTTTCAATCTTGCTATCTTTGAGTTTCAATCTTGCTATCTTTGAGTTTAAATCTTGCGATTTTTAAGTTTCAATCTTGCGATCTTTGAGTTTCAATCTTGCGATCTTTGAGTTTCAATCTTGCAATCTCTAAATTTCAATCTTGCGATCTTTGAGTTTAAATCTTGCGATATTTGAGTTTTAATCTTGTGATCTTTTGGTTTCAATCTTGCGATCTTTGAGTTTCAATCTTGCGATCTTTGAGTTTCAATCCTGCATTCCTTGAGTTTCAATTTTGCGATCTTTTAGTTTCATTCTTGCAATCTTTGGGTTTCAATCTTGCGATCTTTGAGTTTCAATCATGCGATCCTTGAGTTTGAATCTTGCAATCTTTGAGTTTAATTCTTGCGATCTTTGAGTTTTAACCTTGCGATCTTTGAGTTTCAATCTTGCCATCTTTGAGTTTTATTCTTGCGAATTGAGTTTAAATCTTGCCATCTTTGAGTTTTATTCTTGCGATCTTTGAGTTTCAATCTTGCGATCTTTGAATTTCAATCTTGCCATCTATGATTTTAAATCTTGCGATCTTTGAGTTTCAATCTTGCGATCTTTTAATTTCAAACTTGCTATCTTTGAATTTCAATCTTACAATCTTCAAGTTTCAATCTTGCGATCTTTGAGTTTTAATCTTGCGATCTTTGAGTTTCAATCTTGTGATCTTTGAGTTTCAATCTTGCGATCTTTGAGTTTCAATCTTGCGATCTTTGAGTTTTATTCTTGCGATTTTTGAGTTTCAATCTTGCGATCTTTGAGTTTGAATCTTGCGATCTTTGAGTTTCAATCATGTGATCTTTGAGTTTCAATCTTGCGATCTTTGAGTTTAATTCTTGCGATTTTTGAGTTTCAATCTTGCGATCTTTGAGTTTCAATCTTGCCATCTTTGAGTTTTAATCTTGCGAATTGAGTTTAAATCTTGCCATCTTTGAGTTTTATTCTTGCTATCTTTGAATTTCAATCTTGCGATCTTCGAGTTTCAATTTTGCGATCTTTGAGTTTCAATCTTGCAATCTCTAAATTTCAATCTTGCGATCTTTGAGTTTTAATCTTGCGATATTTGAGTTTTAGTCTTGTGATCTTTTGGTTTCAATCTTGCGATCTTTGAGTTTCAATCTTGCGATCTTTGAGTTTCAATCTTGCTATCTTTAAGTTTTAATCTTGCGATCTTTGAGTTTCAATCATGTGATCTTTGAGTTTCAATCTTGCGATCTTTGAGTTTAATTCTTGCGATTTTTGAGTTTCAATCATGCGATCTTTGAGTTTCAAACTTGCTATCTTTGAGTTTCAATCTTGCGATCTTTGAGTTTCAATCTTGCAATCTTTGATTTTAAATCTTACGATCTTTGAGTTTAATTCTTGCGATCTTTGAGTTTTAATCTTGCCATCTTTGAGTTTCAATTTTGCGATCTTTGAGTTTTAAACTTGTGATCTTTGTGGTTCAATCTTGCTATCTTTGAGTTTCAATCTTGCGATCTTTGAGTTTCAATCTTGCGATCTTTGAGTTTCAATCTTGCAATCTCTAAATTTCAATCTTGCGATCTTTGAGTTTTAATCTTGCGATATTTGAGTTTTAGTCTTGTGATCTTTTGGTTTCAATCTTGCGATCTTTGAGTTTCAATCTTGCGATCTTTGAGTTTCAATCTTGCTATCTTTAAGTTTTAATCTTGCGATCTTTGAGTTTTAATCTTGCGATCTTTGAGTTTCAATCTTGCGATCTTTGAGTTTCAATCTTGCGATCTTTGATTTTCAATCTTGCGATCTTTGAGTTTCAATCTTGCGATCTTTGAGTTTCAATCTTGCTATCTTTGAGTTTCAATCTTGTTATCTTTGAGTTTAAATCTTGCGATCTTTGAGTTTCAATCTTGCGATCTTTGAGTTTCAATCCTGCAATCTTTGAGTTTCAGTCTTATGATCTTTGAGTTTCAATCATGCCAACTTTGAGTTTCAATTTTGCGATCTTTGAGTTTTAAACTTGCGATCTTTGTGGTTCAATCTTGCTATCTTTGAGTTTTAATCTTGCGATCATTGAGTTTCAATCTTGCGATCTTTGAGTTTCAATCTTGCAATCTCTAAATTTCAATCTTGCGATCTTTGAGTTTTAATCTTGCGATATTTGAGTTTTAATCTTGTGATCTTTTGGTTTCAATCTTGCGATCTTTGAGTTTCAATATTGCGATCTTTGAGTTTCAATCCTGCATTCTTTGAGTTTCAATCTTGCGATCTTTTAGTTTCATTCTTGCGATCTTTGTGTTTCATTCTTGCGATCTTTGAGTTTCAATCTTGCGATCTTTGAGTTTAAATCTTGCGATCTTTGAGTTTCAATCAAGCGGTCTTTGAGTTTTAAACTTGCGAATTGAGTTTAAATCTTGCCATCTTTGAGTTTTATTCTTGCGATCTTTGAGTTTCAATCTTGCGATCTTTGAATTTCAATCTTGCCATCTATGAGTTTAAATCTTGCGATCTTTGAGTTTCAATCATGCGATCTTTGAGTTTCAATCTTGCGATCTTTTAGTTTCAAACTTGCTATCTTTGAATTTCAATCTTGCAATCTTCGAGTTTCAATCTTGCGATCTTTGAGTCTCAATCTTGCGATCTTTGAGTTTCAATCTTGTGATCTTTGAGTTTCAATCTTGCGATCATTGAGTTTCAATCTTGCGATCTTTGAGTTTCAATCTTGCGATCTTTGAGTTTCAATCTTGCAATCTTTGAGTTTTAAACTTGCGATCTTTGTAGTTCAATCTTGCTATCTTTGAGTTTTAATCTTACGATCTTTGAGTTTCAATCTTGCGATCTTTGAGTTTCAATCTTGCAATCTCTAAATTTCAATCTTGCGATCTTTGAGTTTTAATCTTGCGATATTTGAGTTTTAATCTTGTGATCTTTGAGTTTTAATCTGGCGATCTTTGAGTTTCAATCTTGCGATCTTTGAGTTTCAATCTTGCGATCCTTGAGTTTCAATCGTTCGATCTTTGAGTTTTAATCTTGCGATCTTTGAGTTTCAATCTTGCAATCTTTAAGTTTCAATCTTGCAATCTTTGAGATTCTATCTTGCTATCTTTGAGTTTGAATCTTGCAATCTTTGAGTTTCAATCTTCCATTTTTAGTTTCAATCTTGCGATCTTTGAGTTTCAATTTTGCGATCTTTGAGTTTCAATCTTACGATCTTTGAGTTTCAATCTTGCGATCTTTGAGTTTCAATCTTGCAATCTTTGAGTTTCAATCTTGCGATCTTTGAGTTTCAATCGTTCGATCTTTGAGTTTCAATCTTGCGATCTTTGAATTTCAATCTTGAGATCTTTGAGTTTCAATTTTGCAATTTTTGAGTTTCAATCATGCGATCTTTGAGTTTCAAACTTGCTATTTTTGAGATTCAATTTTGCTATCTTTGAGTTTAAATCTTGCGATCTTTGAGTTTCAATCTTGCAATCTTTGATTTTAAATCTTACGATCCTTGAGTTTCAGTCTTGCAATCTTTGAGTTTCAATCTTGCCATCTTTGAGTTTCAATTTTGCGATCTTTGAGTTTTAAACTTGCGATCTTTGTGGTTCAATCTTGCGATCTTTGAGTTTCAATCTTGCTATCTTTAAGTTTTAATCTTGCGATCTTTGAGTATTAATCTTGCGATCTTTGAGTTTCAATCTTGCGATCTTTGAGTTTCAATCTTGCGATTTTTGAGTTTCAATCTTGCAATCTTTGAGTGTCAATCTTGCGATCTTTGAGTTTCAATCTTGCTATCTTTGAGTTTCAATCTTGCTATCTTTGAATTTAAATCTTGCGATTTTTAAGTTTCAATCTTGCGATCTTTGAGTTTCAATCCTGCATTCTTTGAGTTTCAATCTTGCCATCTTTGAGTTTCAATTTTGCGATCTTTGAGTTTTAAACTTGCGATCTTTGTGGTTCAATCTTGCTATCTTTGAGTTTTAATCTTACGATCTTTGAGTTTCAATCTTGCGATCTTTGAGTTTCAATCTTGCAATCTCTAAATTTCAATCTTGCGATCTTTGAGTTTTAATCTTGCGATATTTGAGTTTTAATCTTGTGATCTTTTGTTTCAATCTTGCGATCTTTGAGTTTCAATCTTGCGATCTTTGAGTTTCAATCCTGCATTCCTTGAGTTTCAATTTTGCGATCTTTTAGTTTCATTCTTGCAATCTTTGGGTTTCATTCTTGCGATCTTTGAGTTTCAATCATGCGATCCTTGAGTTTGAATCTTGCAATCTTTGAGTTTAATTCTTGCGATCTTTGAGTTTTAATCTTGCGATCTTTGAGATTCAATCTTGCCATCTTTGAGTTTTATTCTTGCGAATTGAGTTTAAATCTTGCCATCTTTGAGTTTTATTCTTGCGATCTTTGAGTTTCAATCTTGCGATCTTTGAATTTCAATCTTGCCATCTATGATATTAAATCTTGCGATCTTTGAGTTTCAATCTTGCGATCTTTGAGTTTTAATCTTGCGATATTTGAGTTTTAATCTTGTGATCTTTTAGTTTCAATCTTGCGATCTTTGATTTTCAATCTTGCGATCTTTGATTTTCAATCTTGCTATCTTTAAGTTTTAATCTTGCGATCTTTGAGTTTCAATCTTGCGATCTTTGAGTTTCAATCTTGCGATCTTTGAGTTTCAATCTTGCGATCTTTGATTTTCAATCTTGCGATCTTTGAGTTTCAATCTTGCGATCTTTGAGTTTCAATCTTGCTATCTTTGAGTTTCAATCTTGTTATCTTTGAGTTTAAATCTTGCGATCTTTGAGTTTCAATCTTGCCATCTTTGAGTTTTAATCTTGCGAATTGAGTTTAAATCTTGCCATCTTTGAGTTTTATTCTTGCTATCTTTGAATTTCAATCTTGCGATCTTCGAGTTTCAATCTTGCGATCTTTGAGTTTCAATCTTGCGATTTTTGAGTTTCAATCATGCGATCTTTGAGTTTCAAACTTGCTATCTTTGAGTTTCAATCTTGCTATCTTTGAGTTTAAATCTTCCGATCTTTGAGTTTCAATCTTGCAATCTTTGATTTTAAATCTTACGATCTTTGAGTTTAAGTCTTGCGATCTTTGAGTTTTAATCTTGCCATCTTTGAGTTTCAATTTTGCGATCTTTGAGTTTTAAACTTGCGATCTTTGTGGTTCAATCTTGCTATCTTTGAGTTTCAATCTTGCGATCTTTGAGTTTCAATCTTGCGATCTTTGAGTTTCAATCTTGCAATCTCTAAATTTCAATCTTGCGATCTTTGAGTTTTAATCTTGCGATATTTGAGTTTTAGTCTTGTGATCTTTTGGTTTCAATCTTGCGATCTTTGAGTTTCAATCTTGCGATCTTTGAGTTTTAATCTTGCTATCTTTAAGATTTAATCTCGCGATCTTTGAGTTTTAATCTTGCGATCTTAGAGTTTCAATCTTGCGATCTTTGAGTTTCAATCTTGCGATCTTTGATTTTCAATCTTGCGATCTTTGAGTTTCAATCTTGCGATCTTTGAGTTTCAATCTTGCTATCTTTGAGTTTCAATCTTGTTATCTTTGAGTTTAAATCTTGCGATCTTTGAGTTTCAATCTTGCGATCTTTGAGTTTTAATCCTGCATTCTTTGAGTTTCAGTCTTATGATCTTTGAGTTTCAATCATGCCAACTTTAAGTTTCAATTTTGCGATCTTTGAGTTTTAAACTTGTGATCTTTGTGGTTCAATCTTGCTATCTTTGAGTTTTAATCTTGCGATCTTTGAGTTTCAATCTTGCGATCTTTGAGTTTCAATCTTGCAATCTCTAAATTTCAATCTTGCGATCTTTGAGTTTTAATCTTGCGATATTTGAGTTTTCATCTTATGATCTTTTGGTTTCAATCTTGCGATCTTTGAGTTTCAATCTTGCGATCTTTGAGTTTCAATCCTGCATTCTTTGAGTTTCAATCTTGCGATCTTATAGTTTCATTCTTGCGATCTTTGTGTTTCATTCTTGCGATCTTTGAGTTTCAATCTTGCGATCTTTGAGTTTAAATCTTGCGATCTTTGAGTTTCAATCAAGCGATCTTTGAGTTTTAATCTTGCGAATTGAGTTTAAATCTTGCCATCTTTGAGTTTTATTCTTGCGATCTTTGAGTTTCAATCTTGCGATCTTTGAATTTCAATCTTGCCATCTATGAGTTTAAATCTTGCGATCTTTGAGTTTCAATCATGCGATCTTTGAGTTTCAATCTTGCGATCTTTTAGTTTCAAACTTGCTATCTTTGAATTTCAATCTTGCAATCTTCGAGTTTCAATCTTGCGATCTTTGAGTTTCAATCTTGCGATCTTTGAGTTTCAATCTTGTGATCTTTGAGTTTCAATCTTGCGATCATTGAGTTTCAATCTTGCGATCTTTGAGTTTCAATCTTGCGATCTTTGAGATTCAATCTTGCCATCTTTGAGTTTTATTCTTGCGAATTGAGTTTAAATCTTGCCATATTTGAGTTTTATTCTTGCGATCTTTGAGTTTCAATCTTGCGATCTTTGAATTTCAATCTTGCCATCTATGATATTAAATCTTGCGATCTTTGAGTTTCAATCTTGCGATCTTTGAGTTTTAATCTTGCGATATTTGAGTTTTAATCTTGTGATCTTTTAGTTTCAATCTTGCGATCTTTGATTTTCAATCTTGCGATCTTTGAGTTTCAATCTTGCAATCTCTAAATTTCAATCTTGCGATCTTTGAGTTTTAATCTTGCGATATTTGAGTTTTAGTCTTGTGATCTTTTGGTTTCAATCTTGCGATCTTTGAGTTTCAATCTTGCGATCTTTGAGTTTCAATCTTGCTATCTTTAAGTTTTAATCTTGCGATCTTTGAGTTTCAATCATGTGATCTTTGAGTTTCAATCTTGCGATCTTTGAGTTTAATTCTTGCGATTTTTGAGTTTCAATCATGCGATCTTTGAGTTTCAAACTTGCTATCTTTGAGTTTCAATCTTGCGATCTTTGAGTTTCAATCTTGCAATCTTTGATTTTAAATCTTACGATCTTTGAGTTTAATTCTTGCGATCTTTGAGTTTTAATCTTGCCATCTTTGAGTTTCAATTTTGCGATCTTTGAGTTTTAAACTTGTGATCTTTGTGGTTCAATCTTGCTATCTTTGAGTTTCAATCTTGCGATCTTTGAGTTTCAATCTTGCGATCTTTGAGTTTCAATCTTGCAATCTCTAAATTTCAATCTTGCGATCTTTGAGTTTTAATCTTGCGATATTTGAGTTTTAGTCTTGTGATCTTTTGGTTTCAATCTTGCGATCTTTGAGTTTCAATCTTGCGATCTTTGAGTTTCAATCTTGCGATCTTTGAGTTTTAATTTTGCGATCTTTGAGTTTTAATCTTGCGATCTTTGGGTTTCAATCTTGTGATCTTTGAGTTTCAATCTTGCGATCTTTGATCTTCAATCTTGCGATCTTTGAGTTTCAATCTTGCGATCTTTGAGTTTCAATCTTGCTATCTTTGAGTTTCAATCTTGTTATCTTTGAGTTTAAATCTTGCGATCTTTGAGTTTCAATCTTGCGATCTTTGAGTTTCAATCCTGCAATCTTTGAGTTTCAGTCTTATGATCTTTGAGTTTCAATCATGCCAACTTTGAGTTTCAATTTTGCGATCTTTGAGTTTTAAACTTGCGATCTTTGTGGTTCAATCTTGCTATCTTTGAGTTTTAATCTTGCGATCATTGAGTTTCAATCTTGCGATCTTTGAGTTTCAATCTTGCAATCTCTAAATTTCAATCTTGCGATCTTTGAGTTTTAATCTTGCGATATTTGAGTTTTAATCTTGTGATCTTTTGGTTTCAATCTTGCGATCTTTGAGTTTCAATATTGCGATCTTTGAGTTTCAATCCTGCATTCTTTGAGTTTCAATCTTGCGATCTTTTAGTTTCATTCTTGCGATCTTTGTGTTTCATTCTTGCGATCTTTGAGTTTCAATCTTGCGATCTTTGAGTTTAAATCTTGCGATCTTTGAGTTTCAATCAAGCGGTCTTTGAGTTTTAAACTTGCGAATTGAGTTTAAATCTTGCCATCTTTGAGTTTTATTCTTGCGATCTTTGAGTTTCAATCTTGCGATCTTTGAATTTCAATCTTGCCATCTATGAGTTTAAATCTTGCGATCTTTGAGTTTCAATCATGCGATCTTTGAGTTTCAATCTTGCGATCTTTTAGTTTCAAACTTGCTATCTTTGAATTTCAATCTTGCAATCTTCGAGTTTCAATCTTGCGATCTTTGAGTCTCAATCTTGCGATCTTTGAGTTTCAATCTTGTGATCTTTGAGTTTCAATCTTGCCATCATTGAGTTTCAATCTTGCGATCTTTGAGTTTCAATCTTGCGATCTTTGAGTTTCAATCTTGCTATCTTTAAGTTTCAATCTTGCGATCTTTGAGTTTCAATCTTGCGATCTTTGAGTTTCAATCTTGCAATCTTTGAGTTTTAAACTTGCGATCTTTGTAGTTCAATCTTGCTATCTTTGAGTTTTAATCTTACGATCTTTGAGTTTCAATCTTGCGATCTTTGAGTTTCAATCTTGCAATCTCTAAATTTCAATCTTGCGATCTTTGAGTTTTAATCTTGCGATATTTGAGTTTTAATCTTGTGATCTTTGAGTTTTAATCTTGCGATCTTTGAGTTTCAATCTTGCGATCTTTGAGTTTCAATCTTGCGATCCTTGAGTTTCAATCGTTCGATCTTTGAGTTTTAATCTTGCGATCTTTGAGTTTCAATCTTGCAATCTTTAAGTTTCAATCTTGCAATCTTTGAGATTCTATCTTGCTATCTTTGAGTTTGAATCTTGCAATCTTTGAGTTTCAATCTTCCATTTTTAGTTTCAATCTTGCGATCTTTGAGTTTCAATTTTGCGATCTTTGAGTTTCAATCTTACGATCTTTGAGTTTCAATCTTGGGATCTTTGAGTTTCAATCTTGCAATCTTTGAGTTTCAATCTTGCGATCTTTGAGTTTCAATCGTTCAATCTTTGAGTTTCAATCTTGCGATCTTTGAATTTCAATCTTGAGATCTTTGAGTTTCAATTTTGCAATTTTTGAGTTTCAATCATGCGATCTTTGAGTTTCAAACTTGCTATTTTTGAGTTTCAATTTTGCTATCTTTGAGTTTAAATCTTGCGATCTTTGAGTTTCAATCTTGCAATCTTTGATTTTAAATCTTACGATCCTTGAGTTTCAGTCTTGCAATCTTTGAGTTTCAATCTTGCCATCTTTGAGTTTCAATTTTGCGATCTTTGAGTTTTAAACTTGCGATCTTTGTGGTTCAATCTTGCGATCTTTGAGTTTCAATCTTGCTATCTTTGAGTTTCAATCTTGCGATCTTTGAGTTTCAATCTTGCGATCTTTGAGTTTCAATCTTGCGATCTTTGAGTTTCAATCTTGCGATTCTTTGAGTTTCAATCTTGCGATCTTTGAGTCTCAATCTTGCGATCTTTGAGTTTCAATCTTGCTGATCTTTGAGTTTCAATCTTGCCATCTTTGAGTTTAAATCTTGCGATCTTTGAGTTTCAATCTTGCGATCTTTGAGTTTCAATCTTGCAATCTCTTGAGTTTCAATCTTGCGATCTTTGAGTTTTAATCTTGCGATCTTTGAGTTTTAATCTTGTGATCTTTTAGTTTCAATCTTGCGATCTTTGAGTTTCAATCTTGCGATCTTTGAGTTTCAATCTTGCAATCTCTAAATTTCAATCTTGCGATCTTTGAGTTTTAATCTTGCGATATTTGAGTTTTAGTCTTGTGATCTTTTGGTTTCAATCTTGCGATCTTTGAGTTTCAATCTTGCGATCTTTGAGTTTCAATCTTGCTATCTTTAAGTTTTAATCTTGCGATCTTTGAGTTTCAATCATGTGATCTTTGAGTTTCAATCTTGCGATCTTTGAGTTTAATTCTTGCGATTTTTGAGTTTCAATCATGCGATCTTTGAGTTTCAAACTTGCTATCTTTGAGTTTCAATCTTGCGATCTTTGAGTTTCAATCTTGCAATCTTTGATTTTAAATCTTACGATCTTTGAGTTTAATTCTTGCGATCTTTGAGTTTTAATCTTGCCATCTTTGAGTTTCAATTTTGCGATCTTTGAGTTTTAAACTTGTGATCTTTGTGGTTCAATCTTGCTATCTTTGAGTTTCAATCTTGCGATCTTTGAGTTTCAATCTTGCGATCTTTGAGTTTCAATCTTGCAATCTCTAAATTTCAATCTTGCGATCTTTGAGTTTTAATCTTGCGATATTTGAGTTTTAGTCTTGTGATCTTTTGGTTTCAATCTTGCGATCTTTGAGTTTCAATCTTGCGATCTTTGAGTTTCAATCTTGCTATCTTTAAGTTTTAATCTTGCGATCTTTGAGTTTTAATCTTGCGATCTTTGAGTTTCAATCTTGCGATCTTTGAGTTTCAATCTTGCGATCTTTGATTTTCAATCTTGCGATCTTTGAGTTTCAATCTTGCGATCTTTGAGTTTCAATCTTGCTATCTTTGAGTTTCAATCTTGTTATCTTTGAGTTTAAATCTTGCGATCTTTGAGTTTCAATCTTGCGATCTTTGAGTTTCAATCCTGCAATCTTTGAGTTTCAGTCTTATGATCTTTGAGTTTCAATCATGCCAACTTTGAGTTTCAATTTTGCGATCTTTGAGTTTTAAACTTGCGATCTTTGTGGTTCAATCTTGCTATCTTTGAGTTTTAATCTTGCGATCATTGAGTTTCAATCTTGCGATCTTTGAGTTTCAATCTTGCAATCTCTAAATTTCAATCTTGCGATCTTTGAGTTTTAATCTTGCGATATTTGAGTTTTAATCTTGTGATCTTTTGGTTTCAATCTTGCGATCTTTGAGTTTCAATATTGCGATCTTTGAGTTTCAATCCTGCATTCTTTGAGTTTCAATCTTGCGATCTTTTAGTTTCATTCTTGCGATCTTTGTGTTTCATTCTTGCGATCTTTGAGTTTCAATCTTGCGATCTTTGAGTTTAAATCTTGCGATCTTTGAGTTTCAATCAAGCGGTCTTTGAGTTTTAAACTTGCGAATTGAGTTTAAATCTTGCCATCTTTGAGTTTTATTCTTGCGATCTTTGAGTTTCAATCTTGCGATCTTTGAATTTCAATCTTGCCATCTATGAGTTTAAATCTTGCGATCTTTGAGTTTCAATCATGCGATCTTTGAGTTTCAATCTTGCGATCTTTTAGTTTCAAACTTGCTATCTTTGAATTTCAATCTTGCAATCTTCGAGTTTCAATCTTGCGATCTTTGAGTCTCAATCTTGCGATCTTTGAGTTTCAATCTTGTGATCTTTGAGTTTCAATCTTGCGATCATTGAGTTTCAATCTTGCGATCTTTGAGTTTCAATCTTGCGATCTTTGAGTTTCAATCTTGCTATCTTTAAGTTTCAATCTTGCGATCTTTGAGTTTCAATCTTGCGATCTTTGAGTTTCAATCTTGCAATCTTTGAGTTTTAAACTTGCGATCTTTGTAGTTCAATCTTGCTATCTTTGAGTTTTAATCTTACGATCTTTGAGTTTCAATCTTGCGATCTTTGAGTTTCAATCTTGCAATCTCTAAATTTCAATCTTGCGATCTTTGAGTTTTAATCTTGCGATATTTGAGTTTTAATCTTGTGATCTTTGAGTTTTAATCTGGCGATCTTTGAGTTTCAATCTTGCGATCTTTGAGTTTCAATCTTGCGATCCTTGAGTTTCAATCGTTCGATCTTTGAGTTTTAATCTTGCGATCTTTGAGTTTCAATCTTGCAATCTTTAAGTTTCAATCTTGCAATCTTTGAGATTCTATCTTGCTATCTTTGAGTTTGAATCTTGCAATCTTTGAGTTTCAATCTTCCATTTTTAGTTTCAATCTTGCGATCTTTGAGTTTCAATTTTGCGATCTTTGAGTTTCAATCTTACGATCTTTGAGTTTCAATCTTGCGATCTTTGAGTTTCAATCTTGCAATCTTTGAGTTTCAATCTTGCGATCTTTGAGTTTCAATCGTTCGATCTTTGAGTTTCAATCTTGCGATCTTTGAATTTCAATCTTGAGATCTTTGAGTTTCAATTTTGCAATTTTTGAGTTTCAATCATGCGATCTTTGAGTTTCAAACTTGCTATTTTTGAGTTTCAATTTTGCTATCTTTGAGTTTAAATCTTGCGATCTTTGAGTTTCAATCTTGCCATCTTTGATTTTAAATCTTACGATCCTTGAGTTTCAGTCTTGCAATCTTTGAGTTTCAATCTTGCCATCTTTGAGTTTCAATTTTGCGATCTTTGAGTTTTAAACTTGCGATCTTTGTGGTTCAATCTTGCGATCTTTGAGTTTCAATCTTGCTATCTTTAAGTTTTAATCTTGCGATCTTTGAGTATTAATCTTGCGATCTTTGAGTTTCAATCTTGCGATCTTTGAGTTTCAATCTTGCGATTTTTGAGTTTCAATCTTGCAATCTTTGAGTGTCAATCTTGCGATCTTTGAGTTTCAATCTTGCTATCTTTGAGTTTCAATCTTGCTATCTTTGAATTTAAATCTTGCGATTTTTAAGTTTCAATCTTGCGATCTTTGAGTTTCAATCCTGCATTCTTTGAGTTTCAATCTTGCCATCTTTGAGTTTCAATTTTGCGATCTTTGAGTTTTAAACTTGCGATCTTTGTGGTTCAATCTTGCTATCTTTGAGTTTTAATCTTACGATCTTTGAGTTTCAATCTTGCGATCTTTGAGTTTCAATCTTGCAATCTCTAAATTTCAATCTTGCGATCTTTGAGTTTTAATCTTGCGATATTTGAGTTTTAATCTTGTGATCTTTTGGTTTCAATCTTGCGATCTTTGAGTTTCAATCTTGCGATCTTTGAGTTTCAATCCTGCATTCCTTGAGTTTCAATTTTGCGATCTTTTAGTTTCATTCTTGCAATCTTTGGGTTTCATTCTTGCGATCTTTGAGTTTCAATCATGCGATCCTTGAGTTTGAATCTTGCAATCTTTGAGTTTAATTCTTGCGATCTTTGAGTTTTAATCTTGCGATCTTTGAGATTCAATCTTGCCATCTTTGAGTTTTATTCTTGCGAATTGAGTTTAAATCTTGCCATCTTTGAGTTTTATTCTTGCGATCTTTGAGTTTCAATCTTGCGATCTTTGAATTTCAATCTTGCCATCTATGATATTAAATCTTGCGATCTTTGAGTTTCAATCTTGCGATCTTTGAGTTTTAATCTTGCGATATTTGAGTTTTAATCTTGTGATCTTTTAGTTTCAATCTTGCGATCTTTGATTTTCAATCTTGCGATCTTTGATTTTCAATCTTGCTATCTTTAAGTTTTAATCTTGCGATCTTTGAGTTTCAATCTTGCGATCTTTGAGTTTCAATCTTGCGATCTTTGAGTTTCAATCTTGCGATCTTTGATTTTCAATCTTGCGATCTTTGAGTTTCAATCTTGCGATCTTTGAGTTTCAATCTTGCTATCTTTGAGTTTCAATCTTGTTATCTTTGAGTTTAAATCTTGCGATCTTTGAGTTTCAATCTTGCCATCTTTGAGTTTTAATCTTGCGAATTGAGTTTAAATCTTGCCATCTTTGAGTTTTATTCTTGCTATCTTTGAATTTCAATCTTGCGATCTTCGAGTTTCAATCTTGCGATCTTTGAGTTTCAATCTTGCGATTTTTGAGTTTCAATCATGCGATCTTTGAGTTTCAAACTTGCTATCTTTGAGTTTCAATCTTGCTATCTTTGAGTTTAAATCTTCCGATCTTTGAGTTTCAATCTTGCAATCTTTGATTTTAAATCTTACGATCTTTGAGTTTAAGTCTTGCGATCTTTGAGTTTTAATCTTGCCATCTTTGAGTTTCAATTTTGCGATCTTTGAGTTTTAAACTTGCGATCTTTGTGGTTCAATCTTGCTATCTTTGAGTTTCAATCTTGCGATCTTTGAGTTTCAATCTTGCGATCTTTGAGTTTCAATCTTGCAATCTCTAAATTTCAATCTTGCGATCTTTGAGTTTTAATCTTGCGATATTTGAGTTTTATTCTTGTGATCTTTTGGTTTCAATCTTGCGATCTTTGAGTTTCAATCTTGCGATCTTTGAGTTTTAATCTTGCTATCTTTAAGATTTAATCTCGCGATCTTTGAGTTTTAATCTTGCGATCTTAGAGTTTCAATCTTGCGATCTTTGAGTTTCAATCTTGCGATCTTTGATTTTCAATCTTGCGATCTTTGAGTTTCAATCTTGCGATCTTTGAGTTTCAATCTTGCTATCTTTGAGTTTCAATCTTGTTATCTTTGAGTTTAAATCTTGCGATCTTTGAGTTTCAATCTTGCGATCTTTGAGTTTTAATCCTGCATTCTTTGAGTTTCAGTCTTATGATCTTTGAGTTTCAATCATGCCAACTTTAAGTTTCAATTTTGCGATCTTTGAGTTTTAAACTTGTGATCTTTGTGGTTCAATCTTGCTATCTTTGAGTTTTAATCTTGCGATCTTTGAGTTTCAATCTTGCGATCTTTGAGTTTCAATCTTGCAATCTCTAAATTTCAATCTTGCGATCTTTGAGTTTTAATCTTGCGATATTTGAGTTTTCATCTTATGATCTTTTGGTTTCAATCTTGCGATCTTTGAGTTTCAATCTTGCGATCTTTGAGTTTCAATCCTGCATTCTTTGAGTTTCAATCTTGCGATCTTATAGTTTCATTCTTGCGATCTTTGTGTTTCATTCTTGCGATCTTTGAGTTTCAATCTTGCGATCTTTGAGTTTAAATCTTGCGATCTTTGAGTTTCAATCAAGCGATCTTTGAGTTTTAATCTTGCGAATTGAGTTAAATCCA